>PVIJ01000104.1:0-83545 GCA_004024925.1 Scalopus aquaticus
AACTGGGCCCGACCAATGGTCTTAGTGATCACGCACGCACGAGCTCCAAAGCCACTGTACGCGTGAACATCACGGGCTATGGCTATCCTGTTTACCCACTCTCAAAGCTCCGCCCCCTCATTCCTCCGGCGCCATCTTGTAATGGCGGACCTAGCTCCTCTTTCCTCCGGCGCCATCTTGTCCTCGGGCGCCATCTTGTCACCGCGCCCCACACCCGGCCACGGCCCCCACACCAGTTCGGTGACGAAAGCGGCCAGCAGGCCGGCTTCCCGGTCGGAGAACCAAAATGTTACGGCAACTTGCCCAAAGAAATCGGGCAGCACTCAGGTGGAGAGAGATTTAATTCACACCAGCGGGCCCAGTGGGATAACTTCCAAAAATCTGAGCCCCAAATTATAGGAATTGCAGCTTTTTAGGAAACTTACCTACCCCATCCATCATAAACTTTATTATTTAGGAAGGGGGTCAAGGCAGCCATAGCTACTACTGTGGACAAGCAGCACGGCTCAGAGACTTCACCAGCAGCTCTCCGCCCCAGCAAGAGCAGTGTCCAAGCAGGCAACTTAGCAACTTTGGCAACTTTCATTTCCAAGCAGCAAACTTATCAACTGCCTACTTCACGGGGAGATTCCTGATTAGGACCCTAAGCAAGCACCTCAAGGGTGTGGACCAAAGTCTGCTCCACACATGATTCCACTGTTTATACCAACATGCTTCAAAGCGAATGACACACAGGGCGTAATGGCGGGGTGAGGGAGAACCTCAGACCGCAGATATCGTGGATTAAGTGCTACTATCGCGCTGTTTTGTTTTTTCCGTTTCCCTTTTCCTTTTCTTGCCTTCAGTGGGTTTAACGAAACGATTTGTTTCCATGTAACTCCTCTATTGCCTTGTACTTTACGCGTCTTTTCAAAATGTCTTAGTATTTGCCAAAGGGTTGACAATCTCTATTAAACAATCTCCAGTCTATCTTTAAGTCATAGACGTAAAACTGAGGCTTAATGGTTAAATTGCTTTCAGATCCTAAAGAGCACAAAAGAATAAATCTCTCTCAACTTTTCATTTTGAGGCTTGAACTTAAAGAGGCAGTTGGTCTGGCCAAGCGCAACCCAGAGGAGGCTCCCGGGTCAGCTGGGGGCGGAAATGTGAGGACGGGAGAGGGTGGGGGCCGTAGCAGTGGAAATCAAAACTCCAGTACCTGAAGAAAAGCCCCTTCGCACTCCCCTTGTGAGGTGCCCCGAAATACTCGGTGTACTTGAGTGCAGACTAGATCTCTGTGCCCCAACCCGATTTCAGCTTTTGATCTTTGCCCTTTGTCTCCTAAATTGCTTAGTTTCCTTTTCTCCCCAAAGACTAGAGACATTAAAACTTCCAAATATTTGTAACTCAGGATATAAACAATTGGGATTACAACCCTGTGACAACAGTCCAATCTCAGGTTATGTAGGGAAGGGTTCTGCTCCTCTGTAGGCCCCCAAATTTCTCCCCTTAGGCAGCAGGAAGTCGTTCCGGAAGATGGAGCTTCCTTCACCCATCAGCCCTCGAGGATGAGGGGCAGGATGGAGACAGAGGGAGGGACAGGTCACCAGCCAGGTAGTTGTAGGTTACTGCCCTTGCTCTGTTCCCGAAGACGAGACTGCAGAAAAGCAGGCAAGACTGGCAAAGACCGCGATGGAGAGCCCTGCCCGCGATGGAAGATGCCAGCCCATCACCAGAAGCCACCAGTTAGGATAGCGAAAATAGGGCCTATACCCTATAGACCTGTCTCTTTACTCTGGTCAACTTTAGGGCCTTTGAGACTTTAGTCAGGTAGTCCATCCTCTCCTCAGGCTCCTGGCTCCTGAATGAATTTGATGTCCTCCCATGAGCTCTTGTCTCTGGAGCTTTGATTTTTTTATTTTTTAAAGATTTACTTATGCATAAAAGGACTAGGGTGTATAGGCCAGAGGAGTGGGGCGGTGAGAGGATTCACCAGAGAGTGGGGCGAGAACAGGCAGATTAACTGAAGTACACTGCTGAGGGGAGCAGCGGGTGAGACAGGAGAGGTCTGCTGCGCCATGTGGGTCAGCTCCCTGGAGCTTTGATTTTTAAGCAGTGAGTAGCCAGACCCTGGTTCTGGGAACATAAGGATCTTAAAACAGTATATTCCCAATTCCTCTCTCCTATTCTTTATTTTCATCATACATTGTTGCTTTGAAAATTCTGCTCCTTAGATAAACTTTAAAAAAAAATGTAGTTTGTCTTCAACTGTTTCCCAGTATTCTTCATCTCTTTGTGTAGATTCAAGTTTCTAATGTACCTATTTTCCACCTAAAGAATTTATCATTTCCTTCTCAGTAGACCTGCCAGCAATAAAATTCCTCAGTTTTTATTTGTCTGAAAAAGTCTATTTTTTGGTTCCATTTCTGAAGCCCTCACTCCAAATCCACTAAATCAGAATACACAGGGCACCTGATGTGGCTCTTCCTTCCAGCGTCTCTGTAAAATGGGAGTGACTATCCCCACCCCGTAAGCCACTGAGGATTTAAGGAGGCAGCCTGGCGGGAGCCCTTCACCCCAGGTCTGGAGGAAAAGCCCCGGAAATGCCGGCCGTTGTTACTACTAAGTGGCTCTTACAGCTCCCAGCCAAGCGCAGGGGTTAGGCCGCTGCAGAGATGAGCACACGAGGCCCCGGGGGCTGAGGTCGCTGCCCAGTGTCTCGCCTGAGGAAGAGGCAGGGCTGGGATTTAAACCTAGAATGGCCGGCCTCAGGCCCGTTCCTCCCCATGGAACAGCGGAGCACGGGGAGCCGCCCCGCCAGTCCCTGCACAGCCTCACTGCGCCTGACGCAGCCGATGCAGCTGGCCAGGAAGGCCGGGACCCCGTGCCCAGTGCCCTGGGCGCGGGGGATCTTTCCAGGTTCCGCGCCTCCCAGCGAGAGCTGGACAAGCCTGCTCAGTCCTTGTCCAGCCGTCTCTGCTGGCCCCTTTGCTGGAGGCCAAGCATGCACCCCCTCAGTGGTTTAAGGCCTACCCCACAGAGCCCGCCCCAGACCACAACCCCCTGGAGGGGGGGCGCTATGTCCCCAGTGCCTTGAGGCTGTGGAGGGAGCCCCTCAGTGCCACCCCAGACCCAGAGAGGTCAAAGAGCCAGGCAGGGCCTGGGTGCCCGCCACCACTCAGCAAGAGGAACCCCTCCCCACCACCAGGCCCTCTTCCTTCTAGGAAGCACCCAGGAGGGCATTTATGGGGAGGGGGTGTGCTGGGCAGGAGGACCAGGATCCTCGAAACTCTAAACACCCTTTATTCCTCCCTGTGTCCTCCAGGGCAGGGAGGTCTGGGTCCCTGATGAGGGCTCAATTCACCCACTAAACTGCTCCAGCCCCCTCAGTACTACGGTGACCCCTCTGCCCCCTCGAAGGCTGCTGGGAGGGGCAGAGGGGCAGGGCAAGTGCCCAGTAGGCCTCGGTGTCGCCCCCCCAGCCCTCTCCCTTTGCTCTCCGCAGGTGTCATCTTGTTTCTGTCCTTCCAAGTCTGCCCCTTCATCACTGCAGCTCCCTGCCCCCCGTCGTGGCCCCTTGGCGTCTTTCTCCCATGTTCTCCGCCTCCTGCTTCACCTCCCCTTAGCTCTCCCATCGCCCAGCTTCTCTCCGAAAGAGCCCGTGCCCTGCGCCGACCCCAGGCTTCTGAGGTTGCAGGATGGTGGCGGAGTCTGGGGACTCAGGCCGGGCCCAGAAGCATCTCTGCGACACAGTCCGCACCTGACCCGGGTCTGGGAGCAGCAGGCCGCACCCTTCCCTGTGTGGATTTCACGTGTGTCCAAGCAGCTCACTCGGGGCAGCGAGAGCCGCGCCCCCGCGCCCAGCCCCGGCCGTTCCACGCAGGAGCTCCTGGTGGCCAGAGCGTGCGACCCCGCCGGGTCTGAGGGCAGCCAGCCGCACTCTGGGTTTTTCCCACAGCTCGTCCAGCCCACCTCGGTTTGGACCCGCTTGTGTTTGGCACACGCTGGGCTGGAATGACGTCATGGGCTGCAGGGCCGGGGCTGAGCGGGTGGGGTGCCCGGGAGCAGGGTGCCCTCATCTGCAGGAACATATGACACCTGGGCTGCTGGGAACATGTGACACCTTGGCCCCACCTGGGCTCGGGCCCTGGAGGGCGGCGCACCGGGCCAGGGGCTGGGCTGTGTGCCCTCTGCGCGGCCCGCGGCATCCACGCCGCCTGTGTAGATGCCCGTTCCCTGGGCACCTCTCAAGCCTGCCAAGCTCACCCCTCTGCAGTTTCCAGCCCCCCAGCGGTCAGGCCCCATTTTAACTGGAAGCAAGTTGGCACAGAGCTGACCAGCTCCCAACCAACTTCCTCACCACCTAGTTCTGGATTCTAACGCCATCGTGATGCCAATCCCACAAAAAGGAGCCCGCCCGCCCCAACAGAAGGGGGGAACAATGAGAACGGGACGGACTCTGGATTCTTGGGGCAGGTGCTTGGGGGTCCGAGAGGTCCGGTTCTGTAGCTCTGCCCGTGACGAGGACCCGGCATCTGGGCTGCGTTGCTGGCCCAGCTACAAAGGCGTCCCCTTCCCAGGAGCATTTCCAAAAACAGCAGGAGGGTTTGAGGCTGGAAAGTGTAGTTCGGGGATTCTGTTCATGTTTTTGTCAACCGTACAGAGGGTTCTTCCAAGCAAACGGAGCTGGGAGGGCTTAAACTCAAGGGCACACAAGGGACAGGCTGGCCCTGGACAGCCTCAGGAAAGGCCGTGTCCTGTTGCGGCCAAGAGATGGGTGCTGGGCTCCCTGAGGCGCCAGTGGTGGGGGGTGCACAAGACTGTGTACCTCTTTGCGGCATAATTTGTGGAAATTCTCAGTCTGAAAAAGAACACCTTAAAAAAATGTGTATCCTCTAAAGAAGAATGGACTTGAACTTGACCTCTCGCCCTAAATGTGCAATAATATTTTTTATGTAACCACTGCCCAGGTCTGGGCCCCATTTTTCAGTTTGCCCACAGTCCAAGAGATTGCTTCTGCTGTTGGCTCTTGTTTTTGTTCTGGGTTTTTAATGAACCCACTGGTCCTATGAATTAGACAGACAGATGCTATAAAGACTGATAAGCATATTGGGGGGCACTTTCAAGTCAGCCAGCCTTTCCCCCTCCCCTCAATTCCTGCCCTATCTTCTGCCCCTCCTCTTCCTCCAGTCCAGTCCAGACCAGAGGGTCAACAATCCTTATCAACCCACTGGCTGAAGTCGGCCAGAGTAACAGGCCTTAATTTCTTAAAAACAGGACTATAAACCAAGCACATTTATTGTTTTTTTCCAGATATGTAAAAAGAAAACATGTTCTTGTTATTGAAAGTGGAGAGGGAGGGAAGGAAATGGGCGGTGGCCACTGAAGGAGCAGATTCCCCACTGAAGGGGCCAGGCTGGTGTTGAAGTGGCCAGACTTGGGGACCCAGCCCGAAGGCCGTGGCCTCACTCTGGGGGGCCAGTGGGGCTGGGGATGGCCCAGGGGCCACTGGGAAGAGGAGGCAAGTCTGGCTGGTGCTGCTCTGTGTGGGGTCCTGGGCTTGGGGAAAGGGACCCCACAGCCCACCGAGAATCTGAGTCCAAGGAGGGCCCAGCAGAGACTCAACTCTACCCACCAGAGAGAAATGGCCTTGGCATCATGGAGGGAACTCCACGCTCCGTCCGAGACGGAGAGCACATTCCCCTGGTGAGCTGGTCTTGCTGGCCCACGAGGTGAGAAACCACACTGCAGTGGTTCTGGGGTAGAGAGAGAACTTTCCAGCCAACCTGGGCCTTCTAGAGACCAACGACTGGGCCGGGCCCTGGCCCTCAGTCCCATCTGGAGGAAACCGCCGCATTGGTCTTCAATATGGCGGCCTCTCAGGGGAGGAGGGAGTCCCAGGGAAATGTCGACCGAACGGCATCTTCACCAGATGCGAAGGAAGGCGCACAGAGAGGGGCGACGGGGCTCGTGGCATTGATGAGCACGGAGCTGGGAGTCGGCAGTCTCAGGACCTTGACTACAGCGTGGTCCCAGCGAACCCCAGCTCCCCGCCAGGCCGGCCTCTCTGCACAATGGCCGCCGCGTGCCTTTTTGGTGCTTAATGAATCTTGGGCATTTCTGGGGTGGACAACCCCACCCCACCCCACCAAGACTTGAGTCACTCCCCACTATGGCCTTAAGCCTCTGGGGAGTGAAGAGTGTAAGGTTCCACCTCAAAAAGATGGGGGAGCCCTGAGCGAGAGAGAGACCACATTCACAGATGTTATCATAGTATGTTGCTATAAGTGTTTTATGTTATTAGTGATTTTTATGATTAATGCCCAACTTATAAATTAGCTATCAAAGTATCTGTAGGAAGAAGCATAACCTACCTAGGGGTCAGTGCTCCCCAGGGGTCCTGGAACCCCTGCATTTGCATGTTAGGGCCACCACAATGAGGTTGCACAGCCCCTGGGCTTAAGCTGCAGAATTTATTTCCTCTGGACATCCCAGATCAAGGCGTCTCAGGGTTGATTTCTGCTGGGCCCTCTGCCTGCTTGCTGCTGACCAGACTGCTGGCCGCTGCTGTTTCTCAGTGGTCTGCTGACTGTGTCCTGATCGCTTGTTATAAGAACCCCAGATTGCATTGGGGCCCACCCCAATGACTTCCTTCTAACTCAGCAGCTCTGAAAAACCCCTCTCCCCCACACTGTTCTATCCTGAGGTGTGGGAGCTGGGACTGTAACATATAAATTGGGGTGGGCGTGCAATTCCGCCTATAGCCCCTCAGCTTAGTGCTAGCCTGAGCTGTCTTCTCTCCTGTTTAGTGAAGAGAGAGGCCTTGGGCTTGGAGACTTAAATGAGGAAGTGACTGAATTTTCAGTGTTAGGAGGTGGACTAGGGGGAACCGAGATAGCCTGAGAGGCCTAGCAGACATCTTGGATTCATCCAGTGAGCTGTTGCCCGATGTCCCAAGACCAGCTGTGTCAGCAAGAACTGGGCCCAGGCCCCTACCTCCGAGCCCGGAGTGTTCGCAGAACACCCAGCGCTGGGCTGGTTGGGGTTTGGGCCAGGCGCAGGTGCAGTGGAGCTCCGGGGCCTGGTGTCTCAGTCTGTCTGGGCTGCTGCAACAAAAAACCGTAGACTGGGGCCTTATAAGCAGCCAGTATTGACTTCTCACTGTTCTGAAAGCTCGAAGTTTAAAATGGGTGCCAGGAGACTCGCAAACACAGGGGAGGGGGTTACTCGGAGGT
Organism: Scalopus aquaticus; assembly: GCA_004024925.1. Classification (NCBI taxonomy): domain Eukaryota; kingdom Metazoa; phylum Chordata; class Mammalia; order Eulipotyphla; family Talpidae; genus Scalopus; species Scalopus aquaticus. Next base: position 7,215 of record PVIJ01000104.1, read on the forward strand.
GAGGGGCCTGCCAACAGAAATTTAAAACTCCAGTTCTCTGGCGGGGGGCAAAGCCTCGTCATGCTTCTCCAGGCATGACTATGCTGTAACTAGCCAACAGGCTTCACCAAGTCCACATCTTTGCCCTTAGCTCACTCTTTAGTCAGTCAGATCTAACTCCTTTGTTCTCAAATCTGGCCCTCCAAACCTCTATTGCCTCTTTCCTTTTCTTAACCAGAGGGGCATATTTGAGTTTACCCCTTGCCTCCTTACCAATCAATTTGCAATCAAGCTTTCTTTTCACAAAACCTGGTGTCACGGTGTCAGACTCTGCACATCGGGTAGGGAGCCGAGCCTCAGTGCCATATGGATCAAACCCGTTCCGTGGCCTTCAACGTCAAGGAAGAAGAACCCACGGCAGCATGTCCATGCTTCATGCAGAGCCACCAGCCCGGTGGGAGGAAAATCAGGGTGTTGAGCGGTTGGGGGTATGAAGCTAGGACTGCGCTGTTTAAGGAACGGATCTGAGACATATGTTCAAGTCAGTGCTGCAAAGGGGTGTGCACTTGAAATCTACAAAGACCCAAAGGTACAGCGGGAATGATGCGGGACTAGACACCAACCAGTACCCCAAGCTCTCCGTTAAGAGGCTAAAGGGAGCAGGGGGTGTCCAGGGAAATCGCATTATTTCTCTCTCTCCACATGTAACGGAAGGAATAAAGAGGTCAGCCTCTTCGCACTCTAGGTCTCTGATACTTACAGCAAGTTTTGCAGAGTTAGTAGCATCTTGGAACCCGTTTTTTCTATACTAAAGAAAAAATAGTCCAGTAAGCTGCTGCCACCTCTAAAACTCTGGTTTCTCCATCCTGAAATTGAGTAAAACTGGAACATCAGAAAATTCTTTCCTTTAGTTGCATCTCTTCAAATCTCCGAGGCGAGGCCCGGTCTATCCCTCACCCTGTGCCCATGTAGATACCGGTGAGGGGGCGTCTTGGGGGTAGAGCATTTGGCAGCATCATATAGAAGCTGGAGGAACAGACTATCTCAAAATATACTTTCTTGTTCCTTTTTCTCTTCCCCTTGCACTTGCCTCCTTCCAGACCTGTAGAGGGAGAGTTCTTGTTTGAACGGGTGATTCATAAACCCCCTTTTTGAGATGAATGGCCAAGTCATTTGTTTGCTTTTCTTTTTCATCTAAACCCCAAATACTGCAGAAGCAGCACCTGTCACTTTTTCCTAACATCCTTTGAACTTGCCACAAGTCAAACCATAGAAGGTTTCATTTCTCAGCTGCAATATGTGTCGCCTTCCTCCACCCGTTTGCTTCCAAGAAACACACTGTCCCTCCTTTTCTACCCTGCTTCCCAGTAACAACCAAATGGAAATAAGCACTTCAACAGCAGTGCCCTTGCTTGGCTCTGGCAGATTCCGTGGTGGAGGGAGAAAGCCCTGGCTCCCTCATCTTCCCCACTCTTGTCTGAGCTGAGAACCCTCGACAGTAACTGCTGAGGGGCACACGACACATCAGACGGGACAGAAGTAATTAGCAGCAGCATGCCTGTGTGTGCAGAAGAGACAGCAGAATGCCATCACCCACATGGCCCTCTGCCAAATCAGCCGTCACTCATTTTCATGAACCATTCAATGGGGCTTTCAAAAGCGCCGACAACCAGCCAAGAAAGGCGAAAAATACCCGAACCAACCCAGAATATCAATTCAGCCTTGTGTTCCAAAGTTACTGGAGGCTTCTCTAGAGGCAGGGAAGTTGAAATAACCTCCTGATTCTTCAGGATGAAGTTTCAGTGGGTAGAGAGCGAGCCTGGGGGCTCCACACGGGGCTGCCAGAAGGAAAAGCACTGGGGTCACAGAAAAGGAAACTGGGAGACCCCATGTCCCTGGTGCAGCTGTCACATCTGCAGATGTGAGGAGAAAGCCTACTTTTCCCATCTGCTCAGTGGGCCCATCAAACCTGTGTGCGCTCTCTCCACTTGCAGGAGGCTGGCAGGAGATCGCTGGGAAGAGCAAGGGGCTTGGACCTGTAGAGTAGGGGTCAGTGGGAGTGAGGCCATTCCCAAGGCAAATGCAGTGACGAGAGGCCTCCCTCACCACCCCTCTGGCCCAGAGCGTTAGCTCCTCCCCAGCAGCAATGCCACTGGCCTCAGTGCATGAGGCCCAAGACCAAGGGTTAATGACGCAGCCCTCATAGGTCCCAGCCCCCCCATGGGCCAGGATCTGAGCAGGCCTCCCCGGCGTCCCTCTGGCATGAGGATTATTTCAAGCTGAGGTCATCTGAGGTCCTGCAGGCTCACTTTCCCAACAGGACACTTTCCCAACTCCCTTAACTACCTAGAAGAATGATAATTGGGGGCTTTACCCTGAATTAGGATTTTTACCGGAAATAGGTGTCTTGACTAGAAAGCTTAACTACACAGCATGTAGTCTCCATCCTGTAAGCACCTTTTCCTTGTCACTTGAGCCCCCCTCATCTCTCCTTGAAGCCCCAGGTGTCTGTCGAATTCCTTAGTTCAGCTTACATACATACAGACATACCCACCCCTGCATTGTGCCCCACTGGCTTTAGGGTCTGCATCCACGCCGATTCTCCATGACTAAAATTTTCATCTCTCCTACTACTCTGAAAATGCTAATTTGATGCTCAGCCTGAGATGGTACGGGGAAAATTCCAACACTTAAAACAGGGGTGTTCCTTTTAAAACAGATACCTGAAATAGATATGGAAGCAATAAAGCAGACACCCAGAACCGACTTGCTCACTCTTTCTGGGGTGGGAAGCAGGAAGGTTCATCTGAATAATTTTCCTGGATGTTTTCGAAGGCTGGTAAAGCAGGAAGCATTGCCCTAGGCGAGAAGTGTCTTCTCTGTTCACTTCATCGAGACAAACCTCTGCTCTCTCACTTTGCCCTCAAACTGCTTGAACTCCTGCAGCTAAATGACCAGACATTGCACTCCTATTCTGATGCCCAAGCCGCCCCCGAGGGCGCCCAAATGTCATGGCAAACTGGCAGGAGTACCACAGGATATTTTCCGTTTCAAAGGGAATACAATGATTGTTGCAACTGTGAATTAGCCTGGTGTAAGCTATGCTTACTTACACTGCCCTTTTGAAGGAACCAGGCTAAGAATAAAAAAATAAGGTTGGGAGAAGGGTCTCAATGGAGAAACATCACAATGTCTGATCTTTGATCGGATCCTGGTTTGAACAAAGACATTTCAAGGTGTTCTGTACCTTGGCATGTTCGAACAAGGAGTAGGTATTAGGCGATGTGGAAATAGTTGTTCATTTGACAAGGCATAATAAATATCTTCATTTTAGGTAAAGCATCACATCTCGTTTTCTTTAAAATAGTTTGGCAAAAAATCTGAACAGAGGGAGGAAACGTGGCCATGGGCTAATGATTAAATGCAGATGTGGTTTTATTGTACCTATTTTTACACAGTTGGCAGTTTCAACACTAGATCCTGCCACTGTCTTTTGATCCAGTCAACTCTTTGCAGAGCAGGGTTTTCCGTGATCGCTGTGATAAAAAGTGCACACGACAATCACTGTGGATCTCAGGGTGTTGTTATCCACCTGACCCCAAGGTTTGGGAAGCTGTGTGGCACCCCCAGAAGGGAACACATTCCTGTAGTAAGCAATTTTGGTTATTTGGTGGTGAAAAGGAAATACTCTTTATTCACTGCAATTTTGTATTTTCTTAATTTGCTATAAGGTGTTTAGGATTTTTTGAAGATTGATTTATTTATGCATACAAGAACTGGGGTGTAGGCCAGAGGATTCACCAGAGACAGTGGGGAGCAGAACAGGCAGATTGACTGAAGTACACTGCTGAGGAGAGCAGTGGGGAGACAGGAGAGGTCTGTGCCATGTGGGAAGCTCCCTGGCTGGGCATCGAACTCAAACTCATGCTGCAGTGGCTGATAGATGATAGCGCTGAGACTTTAACCCTTGCACCACCAGGGAGGCCCCTTGGGATTTTTTGACTGTTTTGGAACGCTTCCTATAAAAAGCGTCTGCAAAGCGATGGGCTAGCGGTGAGCGATGGGAGCCCTGGAGAAAGGAGGGTTGTGAAGACATGGACCTGCCGACCTGCTGAAATCCTTTCCAACGTGGACACAGCAAAGGCAAAATGGCACCTTGCCTGCTAAAGACTGGAGGAACTGCTCTCACTCTGGGGAAAAAGAAGAAAATTTCAAAGAGCCACTTGCAGGAGAAGCGGCCACTTGGCTGTCCCTGCGCATGGCACGAGGCAGAGCTGGGGACAGGGATGAACGTGCCCATCTGCTGAGAACTGAGATATCAGCCCCCGAGGGAGGGCCTGGCTCCTCGACACCCCCCACCCCGCGTCACCCAGCCCAGAACTCACGTCGAATGTTGCTTGGGAGTGGACTTTTGAGAAGTTGCCCCTTAAAAACTGTACCCCTACTGCTGACAGTTCTAGAGCCGGATCTGGTGGTGGCCACCCATGTGGAGACAAATGTGGACTTTTGGGGCGCTGCCTGCCTGAGACTGACAGGCTTTACTGGAAGTTAGCTGCACCTTCGTTTAAAAAGTCTACGGGGGAGGGAAGAGTGGCATTTTAACCTTGTCTTGGGAGTTCCAAAAATTATAACTACCAAAAAATACTACTTCTGAACAAATGCCCAAGATAAAAATGAGGATTTACAGGTACACTCTTAAAATCCAGGCACGGGAGAGGGTGAGATTTTATGTCTCGACCATTTTAAAGCTTTAAGCCTCTGGGCACACCGCCAGTCATTTCTGGATCTTTTTTTAATAAAACTTTAGTACCAAGCAGTTGATTGAACAAAGTCCTGCCGTTTTAAAGTAATAAACTTGCCTCAAAACATAACTCCATGTGTGTTTTAAAATTTAGCATTTAGTAACAAAATAGTCTCCCCCTGATGGCTGGGTGGGATATCTGGGTTTGAGGGGACCAAAGGTGGAATGGGGGTTAAAGAACCGGTGAAAAGAGACCAGAGAAGCCTGAAATGAAAGTTCAGGACTCCCTCAAAACCTCCTCACCCCGCCTCAGCAGCCTGGGGCTGTGGGGGCCAGTGAGGGCGCCAGCTGCCCACCCCGCGCCCAGACCCTCCATTCACCAGGACAGTGCCCTGGGTCCCGGCAGATCCGGGACAGCTCAGGGCTGTCAGATATGCGGAGAGGCCATGGCCAGCCCCTCTGGGGCGTGGGGACACCCTTGGGACCTGGGAGGGCTCCCCACCGCGGCAGGGACCTCCTCCTGCAGGGACCCAGCTGCGCCCTCCCTCCACGGCTCAGCAGCGCCCCCGTGAGCGCGAGCCCGGACCCTCAGGAAGGCTGTCCCGCCCAGGGGCCTCCCACCCTGGGCGGCTCCAGCAGCCGGCAGCTCCGCCCCGGGAAACCAGCAACCCGCCGGCAAAGGGAGACCCACGGAGGGCGGCTCCCCAAAGGACACCTAGTGGATTTCTTTCCTGTGGAGGCGACAACAGCCCCCTGCTTGTCCCTCAGGGCCACCCACCCACCCATTAGCAAACCTCGATCCCTCTTCCCGCCTTCAACTCGGCCACTTGGCTGAACTAAGCCTGGCGCCAGGCTGGCCTCGCCGTCCAGCGGCCTCCCCTCACGCCCCTGGCGTCCCCACGCTCTGCTGCTCTGAGAGCCCATCCACTCTCCGCCTTAATCATTTGAATCACTCAGATCCAGCTCCCTGGTCCTGGGTTCTTCCTGTGGCCCCAGGAACGCTATGGGGAAAGACCCCAGACTCCCCCAGAGTAGGAACCCGCAGCACCTCCTGCGTGACCCTGAGCAGACCACGTGACCACTCCGGGTCACTATTTCTTGACCCCCATGGACGAGGCGTGGCTGGAAGCTCATACATGTCACTTCACTGTCCTAATGTAGGAACTAACGTCCCCCCCATCCCACTGGAAAACGGCTGGGAAGGAAGGTGGCCGCCCACGCTCACACAGCTGCCAGTGGGAGAGGCTCAAGGCCAGCCCGGGCATAGGGGCATGGCCATGGGGGGTTTGGTGGAGGGGAATTTTTTTTTTATTTCTTTCTAGGGGAAGATAAAAAATTTAAAAGTGGGGGAAAGGGGGGAAGAAAGAATTAGGCAGTCCAACTCCATGACGGGATCTTAACCAGAATTCTCACACCAATAGTAAAAAGTAATAATGACAATTAAGGAGGTTCTCCCACTAAGATTCTGGAGTCAAAGAGACCCACATTTCCATGCCAGCAGGTCACCTCGGAGAACGCTTGGGGACACACTCCCTGCAGGAGGGGAGGGGCCAGCCTCCTCGCTGCCACCCAGCAGGAGCTGCAAAGGCAGATATTTCCAGGCCGCCTTCGGGACCGCCTCCCCCCACCCCCTTCTCACAGGGCAAGGGGGCGCCACGCACCCAAAGCCACCTCCTTGCAAGGACATCCTTCCTCTGGACACCAAGCAGCAGCAAATTCTTTCCTGGGAACAACTCTATCACGCAGACATCTGTTACTCTTAGGCGATCTGAATGCCATAACAGTTTAAAAAACAGAGTTTTAAATGCTTAAATAAGAAGAAAACAGTTTGCCGGCGTTGCAAAACAGCATATAAACTGTGCTGGAATTAGCACGAGGGAAACATTTATCTTCCCTAGATAATCTTGGAACTGGACTCTTTTTTTATGGTGTGTAATTATGTTTATTGGCATGGAAAGATGCTCATGATATATTGCTAGAGGCGGGGGGGTGAGGGGGAGGCTGGTTGCAAAGACCAAACCAGACTTGTCCAGGGAGCACTTGATTCTGCCTCCCTGGCTGCGCGTCCTGCAGGAAGGGGGGACTGGGCCAAGATGGCTGTGTGGCGGCCTTTCTCCCCGAGAACAGAGGGAGTCCCGTTTTCGAGCTGGAACGGCCACGTGGAATGGAGCGGTCAGAGCCCAATCTGGCCCAGTCTGGTGGTGGAAGAAGGTGGGCCGTGGGGTCCAAACGACTTGGCTGCCCCTCCTGGCTCCGCCTCCCCTAAGCCGGAGCGAGACCTGGTGCGGGTCCGTTCCTTGGAAGGTCTGTCGCCACGGGCACCGGGGAGCAGCCCTGCACCAGCGTGATGCAGCGAAACGCACCCAGCCCCGACCCCGGGGGGCGCATGCGCAAACCGCCAGCAGCCCCCTGCCTGGCCTCAGGTCCTGGGGGAACGTGGGGGCAGAGGCTGCTGGGAGGGCCGCAGGAAAGGCCTCCCCAGGTAGGACGGAGCGCCCAGGCCACGCAGGAGGGGCCTGGGCAGAGGCTGCAGAGAGCAGCCCGTCCTGCTCGTGGGTCTGCAAAGAGGCCACCAGGCGAACCTCACGGAGGGGGCAGGCTCATGGGGACCAGGCAACCGTGGGCGTGCTCTGGACGTTTATTCTCGGGACAAGGAAAGGGCGCCAGAGGGCGCACACAGGAGAGCTCGGTCAGGCCGGTGCTTCTAGAAGGTGGGGAGGAGGGGGAGGGACCAGCGAGGAGGCCATCCCATCTGGGCAAGAGACGGGGAGGCAACTTGTTGGGGCCCAGGCCTGTGGAGATGGGAAGCACAGACACACTCGCGCTACCTTCTGGGGAAGAATCCAGAGGCTGGACAGTTTGGATGTAGAGATGAGCCAAGCACACTCTGGGCCCACCTCGGGCCACTCTCCAATGGCTTTGTGGGAATTGGGAGAAGCCCCTCCCCTTTCTCTAGGTGGGTGTCACACCACGAACCCCCTCCATCCAACACCCATTTAGAGTGTGACCTGTAAGTCCCCAAGAGGAGGAACCCCAGGGTGTCTGCTTGAACCGCTATGGCCTGGCAAAGCTGGGGTGCTGTGGAGATCCCGAGAGAACCAGGGGTCTGCCCAAGGATGGGGCCGTCTCCACACGGCCTCTAGCCCTGGCCCAGCTGAGCTTGAGGTCTCCCTCCCCGCGAGGCTCCATGTCTTCTACAGCGCCCGCTACACGCAGACAAGAAATAGCCTCCAACACCCCTGCTCGCCGATGGCCCAGCAGACCATTCAGCACTTAAACGCAAGCTGGAGGAAATCCACAGCCAGAGTGAAAGTAAATGATGACAGAATGGGAGTCTTGGCTGGGCTGGCCTCATAGTTTGCAAAGCTCATGAACAAAGTGCTCCAAATTCAGAGCTGGTATGTCAGCCCCTAGCTCTAGCCCACGAGAGGCCAAAGTCCTCGTTAGCAAGACATCATGGAAAACTTGTGAACTGGTTCATAATCGAGAGTTCACCAGCGACTTGGAATACAAAGGTGTCCCCATGAGGACAGTCATCCTGATATTGGGGGGGAAAGGAGACCTCTGAGCTTTTGAACTTGAGGGGTGACGACAGTCAGCCCAGCTCATCCTATCTGTCCCTTTCTGAGGCCAGTCCCTTTCTTGGAGCAATTTTTTGTGAGTACCCCGTTCTGATCCAGCCACTCCCTGAGGGCAGCACCTTATTCCTGCACCCCTTGCATTCCTGTATCTGCATTTGGCTGGGTAGGAGCTCATCGGTTATGTTGTGTGAGCACAGCCAGGCGTTGCTAATGGACATTTGGTGACCAGCAGGCTGCTAGCCCACGTGTCCCATGAGCTACACCACAGGTGTGAAGTAGGCTATGCCATCTAGGGTTGTCACTTACACTCTGATCATAGCACCAAGTCACCCAGTGACATGTTGCTCAGGACAGATCTCCACTGCTGAGCGAAGCATGACTGTTTCTTTGCCAAAAGACCAGTGTTCACTCCACCCCCGTGCTCCACCCAGGCAGAATACGGACCCATAAGGGACACAGGATAAGGAAACCAAATGCTTGATTCTAGCCGCAGATGGCACCACTCCCAAGTGTGTGCCTGTGTGAGTCAAATAACTGGTTCTGATTCCCCCAACTCTAATGGGAGTCACTGGGAGGTGCTCTGCAAGCATACGGTGATCCCACCAGGCTCAACTGAGGAAGCAGAAGAGTGGGGGACTGTGGACCACACTGTACTCGGAGGCAGCTGGGCAGACAGGTAGAGGGAATTTGGAGGCCTAGCCGGCAACTGCAAAGTCAGAGGGAAGGCCAGGCCGAGCGCGCGCTCTGCACATGGGAAATGCAGCTCAGGCACAAACAATGGAGCTAGCTGAACATGAATGGCCTGTTGGAGGCGACAGAGAATAGTAAAGCCTGTGGCCCAATGCTCTGCCTAAATTTTAAAACCCATGCCCCATCAAATGCAACATCTGTGGCCTGCAGGCTGAGTGGGGAGCCTTGCAGACTGCCTTACTTTTTGCTCGGATGCTTTGACATCCAGGGCTTCCCTGACACAGGAGGGACCCCTACCTCCAGCCTCCCCCTCTATCAGGCTCTGATGGGTTCTCACACTTGGCCCACATCACCAGGTAAGTGGGAGCAGCCCCTTGCCTCAGAGCCCACGGAATTGATTCCAAGCTGCCCACGCCACGGAGGGGGTGGGTGTCTGAGTCTGCATCACTCTGCTGCATAAACTGCAAGTTGAGCTAGAAAACCTGTGTCATTCCTAATCCTTTCTCTTTAAATGCACCCGCCCACTCTGCTTAAAGAGGGACTGGATTTCTCAGGTGGCAGGGCCCTTGGGTGTCACTCTCAGCATCGCTATCTCATCCCAAGGATCTGAAGGCAGGCACCCAGGCCTGTCTGGGAAGAACTAAAGAATTGGGGAACCCCTCGTTGGGGGATGTAGCAATTGCTGTTTCTGATAAACTCAGGTGACCCGGTTCTCGGCCCTGAAGGGCTCCCCAGAGGCCATCCCTTCCCCAGGCCCAAGCCGGAAGGGCAGGAGGCTTTAGATCAGTGAATGGACAAGGCCACAGCATGGAGGGCGACCTAGGGGAGAGGCCAGCATGGTGACTGTGCGGACGAGGTTACCCCAGACAGAACCAGCACGCCTGCCTCACCCCAGTGGGACTGAAACGCCCTGACTCAGAAGTGCCCCGACGCTGTCTGGGGCCCCTCAGCAGCAGGTTCCTAAGTGGGCAGGGCAGCCGCAGCGCAGCCCGCATCGGCTGGCGGCTTTGTTTGCACAAACAGGAGTTTAAGGCTTGGCGAACATGCTGGACACAGTGTGGCAGCAGCAGATGCAGGGGTGATGAGCAGAAGGGAACCGGCCCATCTGGGCCTGAGGCCTCACTCGGAACACCAGGCCCGGGCAGGCAGGGGTGGCGGCCGAGCTCCCCCCGAGCTCCCTCCCGAGAGGAGCAGACTCAGAGACGGCACTTCTTGCCCTTTGTTAAAGTCTCAAGCCCAGAACTAACAAGCAGGGGTAGGGACAGGACAGAAAGCGTCACGATGGACCCCCCAGATGGACCTGGGGAGAAGGGGCACCCCACCGGCCCATTTAACATTCAATGCCCCTCGAGTTGCCACGGGGACCCCGCACCCCTTCCCGCTGTCTTCCTGCACGGTTGAGATCTCATTTCTGTCAAGATGAACTATTTGTGTCGCATGAAATGTCACGGATTGCAGACAAAAACGGGACAAACCCACATGAAGGAAACAGAACCTTCTCGTGCCACTCACACCCCGCTCCCCAAATCTGCAGGGGCTGTCTTTGCGCAAGTTTCTTTTCCCAGCACGGAACTGGCTCTTGAGAACTGGCTCTTGAGAAGCGCTTACCCTAAAAGGTGCCAGACAGACAACACCCCAGAGGCCCTGAGTTTGTCAGGTCAATTCCTTCTTGAGCTCACTCGTGGGGGGCCTGGGGAACATGTGTGACCCCCTCTGCGGTGGCCGGGCAAAGACTCGCAGGTAACAGGTGGCTCTGAATCTCACCTGGTGGCCTCACGTGAATTTTAATCAAGCTATAAAAGGCTCAGTGTCCAGTGTGTGAGGACTTTTCATGTGTGTTTGTGTTTGTGCTAAAATTTCAAAGCTATTTGTTTTAAGATTAGCCATCATGCAAAACTTACTGGCCAAGCAGTGAATAAAATACACACATCCCACTGCAGGTTTTGTACATTTCAGCCCTTGCAGAGCAAAGCAATCACCGCCGTGGGGGCCCGGGAGGGGGTCCCACCGCCTCTGACAGCTGCCAGTCCCGCCGGCTCCTCAGACTCAGGTGTTATAGATTCTCGAAGCTCTTTTAGCTGCTGTTTGGGCATCGGGGGGGTCTTCTTCCTCTTCCTCCGTCCGCTTGTGTTTTAAAAACAAGTCAGACTTCAGGAAGCGGCTGTAGCTGTCGTACTTCATGAGATTGAAGATCTAAAAGGGGAAAGAAGTGTGAGCCACGTGGCCGATCGGGCTTGAGTCTCACAGTGGCGCTCACTACACACGCATCTTGTGCCAGAGAAGACAAACACGGATGACACCCCCACGCAAAGCAACCCGAAGCCGGTCGGTGTACCCCGGCAGGTTTCCTGGGTGTTTGTCATTATGAAATGATCTCAAGTGAATGCCAAGGACTCTCACAGCCGAGAGGAACACGGGGGAAAATCTGTTTATTTTTCATGGCGTAGAGATTCCCACCACCCTGGTTAACACTCCTGGATCAAGAGGCCCTTTAAGAATCTCCACCTTCTTTGGCCAGACAACACGGGGCTCTTTTCCCCAAGAGTTTGAGATAGAGGAATCGAAACTTCCCGTAGAAACAATGAGGTCGCAGGGGCCTTATCAGACGATGCCGATATTGTCCCGCAACCCCAAGTCTGGCATCCAAGATCTCACACAAACCTATCATCATGCCAGGAACAAACTGGGTTTCTTCTAGGCCGGGCGGGAGGATGAAAGTGCAGCTGTAGCCAGGGGAGGCTTTGGGAAGAGGCCCGCATGAAGAAAAGGGCAGTCGGCCAGAGCTGGGACCCTATAAAATGATCCTAAGGGAGTGGGGGCTCAGGACCCTGAGCAAGCCCAAGCCCCCTGGGTTGGAGAGCGGCCTCTTGTTGCAGGCAGGCCCTCAAGAGCGCCCCCCTCTTCTCCTCCACCCTCCCCTACTCCCACCCCATCCGTGCCAGCCTCCTCCCTGGCCCGACAGAGGGGTGGGGAAAGGAAGCAAGAAGGAAACCCGTCTGACTGTCTGGGGCATGCTCTCTGGAGAAATCTCTCTCCTTCTCTCTCTGACCTTTGCGTCGAACTCTCCAGGCCTTCTGCAGACTGAAAACCCCACTGCACCCTGGCGCCTTCACTTAACTGCAACACCATGGACGCCACAAGTGGAAAATTCCAGAGGTGTTTACAGTGTCACTCACTGCCAGGCGTGATTATCAAGTGGGTGGCAAAGCCTTGACATCTTTTAAACCAGACCTCTCCCGACAGGCACACAGCGATTTTGTAAGGTAGCTGTGGAGAGGAGGGCGCGGGCGCAGAACCCCCTGGGGTGGGAGAGCCAGGCCTTCATTTTCTCAAGACGGCTTCGACAACAGTCGTCCAGGTCTCTTGGCTCCAGATGCGGACGCCCAGCGAAAGGCTTAGGACTTGGGGTTTCTTTGCGCTCTCCCCGCCGGCTGCCTCCCGGGTGTCCTTGCTGTCTTGTCCCTGTTTCAACTGCTCAGACCCCCACTCAGCAAGGCCCACCCACGCGCCTCCACAGCGGTTGCCTATTTTGGAGCATCCTGGTCACCCTAGGCTCATTCACTGAGGCTTAGAGAAATGACCTGAAATTTTTTAAAACTCCCCCAAATCCAAACATCCTAGCCAGAGTCCGGGAGGCGGGAGAACACCATTATCACTCGGTGGCCACCCACAAACACGCTGAGCGGGTGTCACCAGCTGCATCGCTCAGTCCTTCCAGGCCCCAGAAGGGAGGCTCACGGGGGGCAGGGGGGCTCCAGCTGCACGAGCGCCCTCCTGGCACCTGGCCCTGCACCCCCACTAGGGACCCACCACTGCCAGCAGGATGCGGTTCCACCCAGCGACTCATCTTCAGCCGCGTGTGGGAGAGGAACATCCTGTTTGCCTGCCCCGGGGAGGCTCACACTTCAAAGGAGAGCAGAGAAGGGCTGGGGAGGAGGGGGCGGCGGGGGACGCGCAGTGCTCCCAAGGCAAGCGGGCCTCCCAGCCCGAGCCGGGCCCACAGGCTCTTCTGCCCGCTCACCCCAGCTACTTAGCAAGAACACAAGGCCACTCCCAGCGTGGGCACATGAGAAATGCCCAGGAATTCCTTCAAGCTGCAGCTTCCTTCTCCAGGAACCTCCCTGTGTCCCTGGTGCCACTCTACTGCTGGGTCACAGCGGAGGTACCTGCAGGGGACAGGCACGCGACAGATTTGAAGAAAAGTGCGGAGACCCCTGACTCTGCTGGGATGTGCAGAGCAAGCTCCCCACTGCCACTCAGTAGGGTCTTGGGGGCTCTGGCCTTGGGGCACCGAGCACCAGGGTCTCGTCACAGGGCCCCACACGTGTCCTCCGCAAGGCTGGCCGGCAGATGGAGGACGTGTCTGCCACCCTCTGGTAGTATATCAGCCTGACCACAGGCTTATCCATCACTGGGCAATGGCAAACGGAGCCCAGGAAACGTTTGTCCCGTGAAAGAACAGAAACCAGAGGGCTGGAGAGATGCAGCCCCCTCCCCACCCCCTGGCACGGCCACCAGCACTTCCGACTGTGCTGCTGATCGGGGTGATGTCAGGGCCACCGTAACCAGTGCCACAGCTGGGGAACACAAACCACAGACGCTTCTTTCCTCACAATTCCACAGGCTGCAAGATCACGGCTGTCGGCAGAGGCGCTTTCCCGAGGCCTCTCCCCGACTTGAAGTCGGCCGTCTTCTCCCCGTGTACATCTGGGTCCTGATGTCCTCTTGTCAGATGGGAGTGGGGCCCCCCAATGACCTCACTTAACAGTAATCACCTCTTTAAAGACCCCGTCTCCAGACACAGTCGCATTCTGAGCTACTGGGGGGAGGCACAATTCAGCCCATAGAGACTGCGGACACCAGTGCTGGGTTCCAGTTCTGCCCCGCACTCCTAACCACTAGGCAACCCTGCCATTTCTGTGGTCTTAAAAACAAAGTCTGCAAGGAGACTTTAAAGATCATGCAAATGTGAATGACTAAACACTACATTTTAAAAATACACTAGAACTAAACTCAATTATCTCAAATATATCCTTAAAGAGTATGTTTGTGTGCACAGTGGGAAATCACTATCCCGAAAGACCAAGGTGGAAGGTTGAATGGCAGAACCCCCAAAACTTACGTCCACCTCATAATGTGACCTAAATATTCCTTGAGGGCCTGACAAGGCATCGTCCTGGATGTAGGGTGGTTCTGATGTCCAGTGGGTCTGGCCTTGTTAGAAAAGGAGGGTTTCTGGCTGAGGTTATCAGGGAGCAGGGGAGAAACCGCGAGGGGGGTTGCCAATGGACCACAGCTGAGGGTTACTGGTGCTTTGGTGGTGGCATGGTGTGATGTAATTTGTAGAGGTGTGAAGCTGTACCACTAAAACATATACAGTGTTGTAAATCAATGTCACCTCGATAAACATAAAGGGGAGCTCTGAGTATGTATCCAAAGAATACAAAAACACTGATTCAAAGTGTTATTTATATATGGGCACCCCATGTCCATCAGAGCATTATTCACAATAGCCAGGAATCAGGAACAACCTAAATGCCCGTCAACAAACGAATGGATAGAGAAGAGGAAATATACATACAGGGGAATACTACTCAGCTGTTAAAAAAGAGAAAGATGAAATCCTGCCATTTCCAACAACTCAGATGGATCTAGAGGGAATTAAGCTAAGTGAAATCAGTCAAGAAAGACAAACATCATGATTTCACTCATACATAGAAGATAAAGAAGGGTCCTCCCTAGTGGCACAAGGGGTTAAGTCTCAGCACTATGACACTATCCGCAGCCACTGCAGCACGAGTTCGATCCCCGGCCAGGGAGCTTCCCACATGGCGCAGCAGACCTCTCCTGCCTCATCCGCTGCTCCCCTCAGCAGTGTACTTCAGTCGATCTGCCTGTTTTGCTCCCCACTCTGTCTCTGGTGAATCCTCTCAGCCCCACACCTCTGGCCGGCACTCCAGCTCTTGTATGCATAAGTAAATAAATATTTTTAAAAAACATAAAACAAAAGCAAACTCTTAGATGGTAAAACAAAATAGTGGTCACCAGAAGGAAAGGGGGGTTAAATCAGGTAAAAGGGGTCAACTGTATGATGAGGGAAGGAAACTTGACATCTGATGATGGACATAGTGCCATATATAGGGATACTGCTTTATAATGCTGTACACGTGGAGCCAGAGTAATGCTATAAACCACTGTTACTTTAATAAAATTAATGCAAGAGAGGATGCGCGGAGAGACAGAAGAAAAAGGACATGTGAAGACAGGTTGAGAGGGGAAGGACATAGCTACACGCCAAGGGGTGGGAGCAGACTGGGGTGGGGAGGAGCCACCAGCAGGAGGAAGAAGGTCCCCAGGAGCCTGCCAAGGGCACAGCTGGCTGACACCTTGTTCTCAGACTTCTGGCCTCCTGCACCATGAGAGGATCAATTTCTGTCCTTCTAAGTGACTCAGTTCGTGATAACTCACACAAGCAGCCCTTGGACTTACTGATGTCCCCTCACTCCCAGCTTGAGCATAGAAAACAAGATGGTCCCAGAGGGTTCCAGAAGGTTCGACAAAACCAGGCTTCTCTGATGAAGAGAACTGGTGTCACCAGGGCTGCGTGGTGACCTCACCTGGCAACATGCCTCAGGTTACCTATGGGGAACAGAAGAAGGTGGAGCTCCAGAAGAGGAGCTCACAGAGCAGATGGCGCTTCAGAGAGACAGGCAGCCACAGGGCAGAAAACGCAAGCTGACAACTAAGTTGCATTCTGCAGGTCTGGGTTTTTTGTTGGTGTTCTGTTTTGAGAGGAGAGGCCAGACCGGCTGGGGTTTTAGCAGCCCCACGTTGTGAGCTACGTGCTGTGGGGCTGTGAGCTGGTTAGCGTCATTGCCTTGGGACCAACTCTATAGGCAGTACAGCTTCACACCTCTACAAATGTACCACCATGCCACCACCAAAGCACCAGTAACCCTCAGCCGTGGTCAACGGTAGCCCTCCCCCACTGTGTCTCCCCTGCTCCCTGATAACCTCAGCCAAAAACCCTCCTTTTCTTACAAGGCCAGACCCACTGGACATCAGACCCACCCTAAATCCAGGACGATGCCTTGTCAGGCCCTCAAGGACCACTGTTTCCAAATGACTTTCTAGTAATGGAAAGGCTCTGCACCAAGGCACCCACATGGTCTTGCCCAGCTGAGGAGGGAGGCACACAGCCAGAGCTGGGGTTCAGGGTCAAGAGGCCCAACTTTTAAGAGGACCAAGCCTCCTTTGGCCGACTGGCACATTCTATAAATAGTTCCCATTCAGAATTCTGAAAGTTAAGCTGATTGCCACAGGCTCAGGGTTGAGTCCTGGCCAGTCCTTCCTAACTTCTAACCTGCTCCTGTCACCTTCATCACTCATGCGCCAGCTTCAAGCAGCAATTCCTGCCCCAGGGCCTCTGCACTTGTGGCGGCTTCTACCTGGAAGGTCCTGCCCCAGAGTCTTGTCCTGGCTCCCCCATGCACCCCTCAGGCAGCCTTTTCTGACCACAAGACTCCAGCTAGGTCCCTCCTGGTCACCCCCTGTCTATCACCTGCTGTATTTCCTAAGTAGCATTGATCTTTGATCCTCCTGGGTGGACAGGGCTGACTTCTGCACTGCTCACAGTTCCTAGCACGTTCCCTCCATCAATATTTGCAGCAAAAAGGAAGGAACAAAAGAATCCAATCCACACACAGACAAACCAACCAGAACTGAAATACACTTGGAGTGGATTTTTGAAGGAAAGAGACATGGCAGGGAATTGCGACTCATTAGTAAGGTCGCTCCTTCCTTCCCGCTTTCCGGCTCTGACGCTGATTTGAGGCTGAAGCAGCGAAGAGGACCCAACTCCCCTTAAGACTACCTTTCCGAGAAATGCTCACTAAAGTACCCAACACCATCTTCACAGAACACAGAACACATAACCGGCCACAACTTGACTTTGGCTTTCTGCCTGGAGGTCATTGGGATCACCGATCAAGTCACCATCCCATCACACAGGGGTGCCCCCACTAGGGTGTATGGGGGGGCGCTGGGCCCCCCAAGCTTGGCCGCTCCAGATCACTGCGCTGTGGCTTTAAATTTAGTGTCGTTTTTCTGGCCCTGCCTGCCCGCTCGTCATCACTCTCTCCCCAACAAGCCACAGCCTTCACCCACACTTCCACTCTGCTGCAGAGAAAGCCCAGAACCTGTTGGAACCTGTGTGTGAACCAAGAATAAACAGGACCCGGATGAGGACCCGAGAAGCTCTCCTATAAGTGAGGCCTGGATATCAGGGTCTCGTTTGATGCTCGGAGAGGAGGTTCCAGCTGTGCCCCAGGGTCCACGCTGCCAGGCAGCAGCCTCTTGGCCATGGAGCACCCCACCTGCCCTGAAGGTCTCCTGGTGGGGGGCGGGGGTGCCTTGGCTCCAGGGTAAAGCCAAGGGCTCAAGGAGCCAAAACCACTGAACAGGCTTTTAAAAGTGATGTGAAATCCCCTCGACTTCCATCTCCTCCACTTAGGAAAGTGGGGCCTGCAAGAGCAGAGAACCACAGACCTGCTGCGCACCTCTTGATAGTTACCAGCAAGGCCCTTGGGAGGCAGAGCTCCTGGAAGCGGAACCCAGAGGCCTGCTCGGGCACTTGCTGTGGAATTAGCTCTGGTTCCAGATCCCTGGTCCTCGGACAGTTTCGTTTTAGGAAGAGAGAGAGTGCCTCTCTCCGTCTCAAACAAATGTCATTTAACGACAGGATATAAAATGCGTTCTTTCCATGAAGCAGGTTGAACCGCACTGTGCCACACTTGTTCTAAGATGTGTGCCTATGCAAATTGACAGGAAAAACAGACAAAGTCTAAAGATCAAACGGACCGAGTGGCCTTCTGCAGGTCTGGGTTATGAGGGTATTTCGGTGTGTTTCGTCTTTGTAGTTTGTCTTCCTGAGGTTCCTTTCGTGGGCTGTGCAAGGCGTTTGTAATTAGGCAGATAAAAGCAACTTTAAAATTTTTCTTTGTCACTGTCAAGCTACCCACACTGTCCCATGTTTGCACCTTTCTGTGCCTGCTCCCAATCTGTGATCCAGTGGGGTGGGCCCGCACGCAGAAGTCCGACTCCATCGGACGAGCTCTCAGACCCAGCGCAGGGGCCCCAGGAGACGTCAGCCCACCCATCCCTCTCACCCAGCCCCTGGGGCCCCAGGAAGTGGGGCAGCCTGCATCGCAAATCCCCCAGCTCCAGCTACTCCCCCTGGAGGCTGAGGGGCGGGAAGGCTGACCCTGAGCCCAGTCTGAGGGTGGCAGGCAGGTGTGGTCTTCAAGACAGGTGGCCCAGCTGAGCCTAGCCCCCCCCCCCCCGGTCTTCTCCCATCAGCAAAATGGGGGAACTGTCCTCACTGGAGATGAGCTGGGATAGTACAGAGGGGAGTGTTGAGCATAGGGGGTGCACTGAGTAGATGTTATTACTGAGAATTTCTAGAACACAGGGGTGTCAGTCCCGGGTCTTAACCCTGCCCCCTTTAAAGTATCCAGGAAGCTCTTACCCACAGTGGGTATTCCCATATCCCCACGTGGCTGCAGCCATTCTACTGGACCTTCTGTTTCTGCCCTCCACAAACTCATGTCTCAAAATCACCACCTCCAGGGGGCCCTCAGCACATCTCCCTGCCAAATGGGATCCCAGAACACCCACATTAGACTCGAAAGTTCTGGAAATTTGCACTTTTCACTGTGCCAGCTGGAAAACTCCCAGCTGACATCTCAGATTTGCATTTGTACTTGATCTCCCAATTCTGAGAAAAGATGAGGCCTCCGTAGGCTGGGGTGTGCGCTGGGACTGGACACACTCCAAGTGAGCCCCGCACACACCACCAGCTTCTCACATTGAGGGGCTGAGCGGATGCAGAAAGGGACAGAGGAAGACTTTCTTAAACGAAAGAAAAAAAATTGTCTTTTTTCATCATTCCAGCTGACCAAAAGACCAAGCAACGTGCTGGACTAGTCTTCCTCAAAGTTGCAGCCCGGGGAGTGCCAGGTCAGCATCACCTGCTTGTCAGAAAGGCAAAGTCTCAACCCACCTGGGAACCAGTGAATTGACAGTGAACCCCGGGGTGGGACCCGATGCTGTTTCCACAAGGCCTCGAGGTTCTGGGCTGGTTCACCTTTGAGGGCTGCAGAACGAAGCCAAAAGCCAATCTCCACCAGGAGGCCTTTGCTTCCTCAGGAAGGACAGGGCCGGCAGGAGTTTGCCGTTTGTCTGTGTTCCGCTTCTGCAAGTGCGTATGTAACATTTCACGAGAGCAGAGCAGTCCTGTCTGCAAATTCAGGTCTAAAAAGTCTCCGGAGTACACTTCCATCCCTCAGCCCAGCACTGCTGGCATTCCTCATAAATTTGCCAGAAAACTAAAGTTTACCCTGTGGAAGTCCGTTTCATAAATCTAATTTTTCCTGCTTTAAATAGAATCTGCTACCGAATGTTCTCCTTTTCATTACGACCCAGGAGCCTCATAATGAACTAGCTCACGGAACTGGGCCACCGATAGAGGGTGAGGTTTGGGTATTTGCACAAAGACAGCCCCCAGGCTCCTCCACCGGGAGGCCCCACTTTCCAGATCCTCCTGTCTGTTCCTCCTCGGCAGTTCTCAAGTGTCATTCCTCAGGGTGGGCTCCCCAAATAGTCCTGGCCTCCCTTCTCATCTGGGCTGAGAAGACCAATCACCCTCCTGGTTCAAACTGTGTGTAGAGCAAGAGTTAACAGTCCTAAGGAGACCCCTCTGCAGGGGTTCCCCAGCCTGGCGTTTTGTTCTTTCCTCTCTTTCACCGCCCAGGGCACCTCGACATGCCCCAGCCAATGGGACAGGTTCCAGAGCATCTGACATTTAGTGTTTCACCAAATTCTCCCCAGCTGGGAATAACAGTGCCGAGTCAAGGTGCAGGCAGGGGAGTCGGGTTACCTGGTCCTGGAGCTTCTGGAACATCAGTGGGTGTGGTTCTTCCAGTATCTTCTCATTGAGCCGCGACTGCCCCTCGATGTTGACTTGTGACGAGGCGTTGCTGGACAGAAAGGTCATGTAGATGTTCTTGGCCTTTTCCTGCATCTGGGGAGACACAGAGCCTGCCTGTTATCTGGTCCAGACCTAGAGGAGCTACTGCAGCATGACAAGCCGCTCCAGAGCCCTGGGTCTCGGCCTCCCAGGGCCAAGCTCCACCTGGGAGGGCTCATGAGCCCAGCCCCTAGCTTCCACCCTGCCACTTCTACAGACCAGTAGCTATATGCCCTGTCACAAAACTGCCACACTATCCACTCCAAAATGATAACGGGGAGACTCCTGGCCAAGTGAGTGAGATTTAGTACAAACTCAGGACCACCTGGCTAATTCTCTGCAGGAAGGATTTTTGGGAATACTACTCAGTCATGAAAAAGGGGTGAGGCACAGCAGGTCTTGAAAGAATGTTTCCTTCAACATTTCACTGTAACACTGATGAGAAGAAATGGATTCCCGGCAGAGCCACTATGTGGGGTGTGCCCTGCCCCCGTGTCTGTGTGGGCCTTCTCCAGGGACCCCAAATCCCTCTCACATCCCAAAGATGTGCACAGGGGCGCACAGGTGTCCCTGGGGGGCTGCGGGTGTGTGTGATGTGCCCTGCTATGGAAGGGCATCCCGTCTAGGGCGGGGTCCCACTGTGTCCCCTCGGACCCTGAACTGGAATAAGCAGGTTGGAAAATGAATGAGTACAAATGACTGTTTAATACTGGAAGTGTTTTTGGGTCTCTATTTAGCATTTTGGTGATGTTTTTGTAACCAGAAATATTCCACAGGAACTTAGCTCTTGTTTATACCAATCAGTCTGTGGTCAAATTGTTTTCATTAAATGTTGTTTTACTTAAAGTCACTGTTTCCAAGTACCTGCCGCCAACACAAGTGACTGTCAGATGCTCACTAGACACTCGCTAGACACGGGTGACAGAGTCAGCGCTAAATGCCATGCGCTACATGACACTATTCACACGGAATGTCCAGAATAAGCAAATCCACAGAGGCAAACGGTGAAGGCTACCCAGGGCTGGGGAGGGGGAAGTGGACAGTGGTCTTCTGACAGGTAAGGCATTTCTGTTCGGCGCAAGAAGTTCTGGAACTAGAGAGCAGAGATGGTTCTACACCATCGCGAATACTTAATACTCCTGAATTCTTCACTTTAAAGTGGCTAAAGTGTCAAAAAAAAAAAGTCCTAAGAAATGTTTAAAGTGATAAAAATTACGTTAGCAGTACTTTACTACAACTGAAAAATTAAGCTAAAGCACGCACGCGTACCCGAGCAGCTCTCAAGCACCCACTCTGCTCTGGACACAGCAGCCAGCCGAGCCCCACCCTTCCCTGATGAGGACACGGAGGCCAGGATGGGTGACGGGCTCAGTCAGGGGCCTGCTTCAAGGCGGTTTTGGGCCCCCAAACACTGCGTTTCCACTCAGTTCCAAGCCCGGGACATACACGATTCCCCCCAGGCTGTGTGGTCTGTCGGCCTTGGCAGGGTGTTCTTTTCATGTACCAAGATATAAACATAAGAGAACATTCGCCAGCGCAGCCCTGCTGGGAACTGGCAGCACCAAGCAGGCACCGGCCCTGAAAGGCTCCTGGACCTGAGGGAAAGGTGCCGGCACTCGGAAACACCAAAGCTAGCTGGAGCAGGCTCGCCCTCCCAGTAAGTGCCCGGCCTCAAGAAAAGCAGGCCTGGGGCTGGGGCTGCTGAGGAGCCTGGCCCTGCACTGTCCCGAGGGCTCTGCTTTCTCTTCGAGAGGCTGTCTGTGCCACCCTCCACGAGCACAGAACCTGCACCGCTAAACAGTACAGCGGGCGGCACCTCCCCCCACAGGGCATACGGGCCTCTGGGACGAGGCTGGTATGATTCCTGGGGCAGGTGAAGGAAGACTCTGGAGCCTGGAAAGCTGCCCTTCTCCCCAGAGAGCCCACCTGAGGCCCCCAGGTTGCAGACCTTGCCTTAGGGAACCCCAGGCTCTGAAAACCTGCTGGCTTTATGGAAACCACCGAGGCTCTGATTCCTGGTGCTTTGGGCGTAATGCGGTCCTCTCATTTATTTTGGTTCGAGGGACTAGTTGACAAAAGACCCCCGGAGGCCGAGGCCTGACCACTACCTGTCGCGCAGAAAGCAAGCCTGGCAGGGCGTCCTCCATGCGGGCGCCGGGTGGGGGCCGAGGCCCAGGCCTGGTGCTATGAGGGTGAGTAATGAGCGAGCGGACGCCTGACTCAAAGGCACAAGGAGCATCTCAGGATAGATATGGCTGCTCCATGGGGTCGGGGCTGGAGACACAAGACCCCAGGAGGGGCAGGTCTCAGGAGCCGCTTTCTCTCCAAGACCCACCTGCTCCATGAAACCGTGAGCCTCCCTCCCACCACCACTCAGGCAGGAAGGAAGATTTGTGGGAAAACACTTCCTGTTCAACAAGACTTCAGAAACGGAGAATTTTAGCCAGTCAGGCAAGCAAACCATGCAGAAATCACATTAGGCCTCCCCTCGCCCCTCCTCCCTACACGCTGACGGGTGAATCCAGGTTATCACAGGGGGTTCCGGAAAGGAGGTGTAATGCCTGTTTGAGGCTGGTGGAGGGGCAGGGGCAGGAGAGGCAGGTTCAGGGCCTGCAGGGGAGAAGCCTCGGCGTCTCAGCCCTACCCGGTACCCCTGTTCCCAGCCCAGGCTGGCCGCGCCGGCCCCCCACCCCCATCCCCACTGACCACACATGGCGGCGGCCTGGGCAGCAGCGCTTATCTGGACCGGGGTAGGAAGTGTGACCGAGAAGGGAAACCCTGAGGCTGCGACCACAAGCCGGTCACGGGAAGGCCCAGTGTCCATGCTGAGAACGCCAAGCGAAAAGAAGTCCTTTGAGTTATTCTGGTAGATTTTTCCAGAGCCTCGCTAACCCTGTTCCAGCCCGTCAGGACGGGAACAGAACCTCTGGCGGTGGCAGAACCGCCCAGGTCTGAGCAGCAAGGTCGGCCTCCCCTCCCTGCACCCGGTCGCCACCAAAGGAAAGCAAGTGTACCCAGAGGAGCCGCCAGGGGCCCCATGACAAGGTCTGGGGGGGCAGTTGCTCCAGACACCCCCCCAGGAGGCTGCCCTCCCCGACTTGGCAAGGCCTGAGCCATGACGAGGCTCCGGTGGGAGTCAGCCCTGGAACGCTGGTCCGGACAAGCAAATTCTCCCTAACACCAGCCCAGAAACAGAAGCTGACTCAGAGTAGCCCAAGGGCATCAGCAGCCCAGAGCTCAGAAGAGGGCAGCTTTGTAGCTTCTCTCCCTCGTCCAGCGAGCATTCTTAAACTGTTCCCACTGGGAAAATAAAAACAAAAAAACCTCCTTGACTCCAGGTCCCCCTAGAGCCAGTGATCTCCCCGGCCGCGATTCCTTATTGGAACATCTCAAGAGGACAACACCGAAGCCTTCCCCTCCACCCTCCGCCCACTCAGTCCGGCTGCTCCCACCTGCCAGCTCGGTCCCCACAGCTCACTGGTGTCCTCGTGTGGCTGAGGCGCTCAGGCCTTCTACCCTCCAGCCCCGATCTGCTCACCCCTGGGTGTCCTCCACCGCCCTGCTTCTGTCTGTCTCCCTCACTGGTTCCTGTCCCTCTGTCTCCTCCATAAATTCTGGTGTTTCCCCAGAGTTCTGCCCTGGGCTTTCCTAATCACAGGGTCTCCCACAATTTCAGCCCAACCCTCTCCCCCAAGCTACTGACCCATGTGGCTAACTGACTTCTAGAAATATGGGCTGAGCCATCCCACAGATGCCTGAAACTTAACACTGTGTGTGCTGGTGCCCTTTAAATTTACCAGCCCTTGGGGCCAGCCATTTTCTGTGCCACCGCATGAATGGTAGAAGCATTCAATAAAACACACACAACTCCTGAACTCCTGGATATTAAAAAAACTGTCGTATCTCTCATAAAACACCTTACGCTTTCTCCAAAACAATGTGTAAAGCTTCTAGACTGAGTACGATCCAAGAAATAGCTCCTAACAGTTCCAGATAAATCCACCGCGGCGTGAAAAACCTGAGACTAGATGAACATGTATTAATACGTGAGCGGCCGCCTGATACTGGTGACAAAAACATGTACTAATATGTGAGTGGGCCACAAAGTGTTAACACCACGGACAGAAGTGGTCTCCTCTGGGGCAGCGGGTCCTGTGGTCTCTCCTCCAGGAAATGGCACTGTGACCCCCGCACAGCCTCAGCCCCACACCCTGCCAGCCTGAGTCCTGTTCCCTTCTATCCACCTGTTCCACTCCATCCCTGTCACCCCGCCAGAGGTGGGCAATGGGAGAAGATACGTAAGAAAATCAGAGTAGAATGAGGAAAGGCAAAGAAAATATTATGTAAATGATTTGCAAATATTTCTGAGAACTAGCTCAGGAAATGGCAAGCAGTTGGAGGGACAGCGGATGACTCCACAGAGAAAAAGAACAAAGCCAAGCACCTGCAAGGCTGGGGGCGGGGGGTGCTGACAAGAAAGCCAAACGAGCAGAAACCTGGGGACATCAGGTAGCCCCGTCAGAAGGGAGGAGGGGGCCTCCCTGGTGGCACAGCGGTTGAGCAGTGCACTGTGGAGCTGTCGGCAGTGGCAATGCGAGTTCGATGCCCAGCCAGGGAGAGTCCCACATGGTGCGGCAGACCTCTCCTGCCTCGCCCGCTGCTCCCCTCAGCAGTGTGTTTCTGATCTGCCTGTTCTGCTCCCCCCTCTGTCTCTGGTGAACCCTCTCACCGCCCCACGCCTCCGGCCTGTACCCCAGCTTGTATGTATAAATAAATAAATCTTAAAAAAAAAAAAAGGGAGGAGGGCGACAGACAGCGGCTGAGACCCTCCCCCAGCAGCTACCTCTCTCCCTCTCTCCCCCACTCTGCCTGGGAGGCTGGAATTTCCTTCTCAAGAATGGACTCCAGGAAGCTGCAGAACAGCGGCATGAAGGCGGCCAAGGGGAGATGTGGAGCCGGAACCAAGGGTGAAGAGAAATTCTGTACATAGACCCCAGCCAAGCCTCAAGTGGAGAGATGTTTAATCCCTCCACATATGGGGCTCTTGGCTACCAGGAAGAGATGAGAGGAGCAAGACTAGAGAAGACAAAGGCAGAAAACTCCAATGGCAGGATATGAAGATGAAGTTTCCAAAAGAAAAGAAGCAAAAGCCAAAATGAAGAAAAACTAGGAAGAAGAAAAGATGAAACTTTAGGGTTCAACGCAGGGGAGGAAGCATATCACCAGAAGAGTGGCAGAGAAAATGAAAGGCGTCACACTGCAGAAAGAACGGCAACGGTGATAATAACAGAACATTTTCCAGAACGATACATTTCCAGATCATAAGCTCCAGAACATGCCCACATGGTGAGTGAACCTCACCCCCTTCAAAGTCCCTGATCGTAAAGTTCTGATGACCTGAAAATGGTCCACTACACAGAGAGTAAAAAAAGCAGACAAAATAGAGCAGCTTATGAACAAATGATTTCTAACAAAAATGGAGGCCAACAAGATGACGTCTTCAAAACCTTGAATGAGTTTCACCCTAGAACTCGATGGCGCATCAGATCACCAGTGAGGTGGGAGGTAGAAGAGAAACATTTCCACTGGACAAGATCTTTAAACATCTACCTGCCGTGTCTCCTCTCTCCAGGAGCTCCTGAGGGGGTCCATCACAGTAAGGGGGTGACTTGGGGTGGAGGAGAACCTGGGCGCAGGAAGCAGGAGGGGGCAAAGGGAATGATGTTAGTGGCCACGACTGACCTGGGACGCCCGAGCAGGCGCCGTGGTCAAAGTCGATGACCAAGGAGACCAGGACCCTAGACTTGAGAAGCCTGAGCCCCTGCATTGTGTGCTTGGAGAAGTATTTCAAAGGGCTCCTGGGGTGTGACAGTAAGAAAAGCAAACCCTAGTTCAAGGAATAAACTGCAACCATAGCACCCTCTGTTGCTTAACAGAGAGCAGTCAACACTAAAGTTTTAATAATGAAAATGAAGTAGACTGGGATGGAAGCAAGTGAAACATCGGGTATAGTAAGAGGAAGTGGGGCGATAACATCTAGAAGAGATGAAGTGAGGTGGGAAGGAAGAGAAGCGCAGGCAGCGCAAGGCCACACGTGAGCAGCTAAGCCCCGACCAGGACTGTCCTGGACCCAGGAGAGCGCAGGTTCAAAGACAAAATTCAGAAACACAGACCTAACCAGAGGGCTGGAGGAAATTGGCTTTTCTTACTCCATCCACTTATGAGTGAACAGCCTAAGAGAATGAGTCACTTGGAAATACTGAAATACATTTTTTAAATAAAGATGGTGTTTCAGCCTCCTAGGAAAGTCTTCCAATTAGAATGTCAAAGGCTTGGTGATGAGCAAAGTGGACTATAAACAGGTACTGACATGTAAAACCTACATGATGTTATAAAGCAGTGTTTCTTTTATTATTTTTTAAGTTTTTTAAATCAAAGAACATCGACATTCTAAAAAACAGACCTAATCCTGGATTAAATGTCAGTGTTAAAAAAATTAATTAAAATGATAAATGCTCTAGGCCCCTGCCTCCCACAACTCTATTCGTTCTATAATGCTATAAAAAGCTTTCATACTTATATACTGGTGCAAGTGGGTCTCCGAGCTATGATTATTAGAAACCTTGTGTTACCCCACATTCCCCTGTCCCCACTATTGATTTGGTTTTTATAAGTCTGCACAAGCTGGCCTACCCATTTCAATCTTTGCCACGGAGCAAACAGGTCCTGGATGGGTGGAGAAGTGGATAATTTGATGAGTCGTGGGTGGGTGGATGGATGAATTCAGCCAAAGGATGAACAACGTGTTAGAGCTTTTTCTCAAGTTTTATAAGACATAAATGTTGCCCTGCTTGAGAAGTTCCACATGCAAACTCAGTGGCATTTCACAGAGAAACTCTACACCATAAAGAAACTGCAAAGGGGGAGAATTTCTCTGAAGCTGACTGCTGATATGAAAGATAAAGCCACCCCAGGGATCCCAACAAGTGGGGGCGGGAGGCATCACCCCAAAGCCCCAGCATCCCCACCTTAAATGCAGGGTCTAGACACCGCCAAGGAGACTTCCAGGGGGTCAACGAAACAGCCCAGGGAGGACAGCGAGGCGTCCACTCTTCCTGCTCCTGAGAACACACGCCCGAGAAAGGACTCGGGGTGTCTCTGCAGTCTCTGCAGCAGCACAGGTGAGAGGAGGCAAGGACCCCGCCCAGGGAGTATCCTGGGGGCTGCCAACCTGGGTGGAGAGAACTGCAAGTTCCATGTGCCAGTTGCCAAGGTGCAGGGGGCGCAGACAACTCCCTGAAGCCTACAGAGCCTGCACCCCAGAAAGGCAACAGCACCTACGAGAAACTGTACAAGACAGCAGAAGACTGCGGACAGAACTGGCTGGGGAATGCAGGCGAGTGAATGAGACGATAAGCCAGCACAGGTCGGATTCAAAAGACGGGAAGCAGAAGTGGGGTATCGCGGACCCCACAACTGCCTTAGTTCACTGTGGAGCTAAACCTGCGACAAGCCCCCTCCAGGGCCAGATGCACGCTGCCTGACTGAAATGTGCTGCGCTCCAGACTCGCTGCAGGCTGGCGTCCTCCGCGGCTTTTGTAAATAAGTGACTCCCTGGTTTTACTTCCGCTGCCGCCAGACCGGCCAGAGCACACACGAGCACGGAGCAGAGCCTGGGTCTGAGTCCTGGCTCTGCCTGCACGGGGCGGGCAGCCGTGGGCGGGCTGCTGCTTCCTCTCAACCACAGCGCCTGTCTGGAAGGGTGGGAACAGCCACGAGACTGGGCGATAACCCCACTGTGGTCTGGGCTGGGGCGGGGGGGTTGTCTCATGAGGAGGCTCCCTCCCCAGTCCCAGCAGCACCCCACTCAAGGAGCACCTGGCCATCAGGCGCCTGCAGGCTGAAGGCCACATGCCTGCAAGGAGCCAGGTGCAGGGCACTGGGGGGCAGGCCACAGAGGGGCCTGCAGGATTCTGGAGGTTCTCTCTGGGAATTCCGCAGTGCCATCATGCCCAGGCATTCAGGGTTCACCCAGGCACCCCGCTTCTCCAAGCGTGGGCCCCCTGCCTCCCGACCTGCCCTCAAACTCCATCGTCTTCCTTCAGCAGTTGGCTCCCGCCTTCCTTCCCACCTGCCGGTCCCCTTCTAGAAACACTCCCCTACCCCCACCTCCACTTCAGGGGATAGCCTGAAGGTCACTTCCTCTGGGGGCCTTCCTTCCAAACTGCCTGAGCTCCCACGGCCACACTTCCCATTTCTGTCCCCAGCACACTTGCAAGTCCTGCGTAACAGCTGGCTTCCCCTCTGGACTCGGTCCTGGAGGAAGTGCATGCATCTGTCTGTCTCATCCGGGCTTTGCAGGGGGCCTGGCCCTGAGCTGGCAGGCGCTGCACAAACTGAACTGCAGGGCACACCAGTGCTGTGGGGGGAGAAGGGCCAGGCTTCCAGCAAGAGCTGGTTCAAGTCCTGGCTCGGCAATGGGGAGGGGGGAGCAGATTCAACTTCCTGCCTTGTACAGCGCAGGGGTGGGCTGGGCCTCCTGTCTGGCCCTTTGACCTCCTACATGCAAAGAGAGGGGAACGGACACGTGATCATCCGCTGGACCCTGAGCTAGGGTCTGACTGAGGCCAGATGAACAGGCTGGACAGCACTTAGGGACGGCTGTCAGCGGCCTGTTCTGGGGGACTACTGCCCATATCTCAGCTTTCTTGCTTCTCACCTGAGTCCATTCACCACCAGGGAGGCTTGGGCAAAATCACCAGGGAAGAGAAGCTGGAAGGACGTTAATGCCAAAGGTCATAACCAACGGCTGTCTAAGCCAACCTGAGACTAAGTAAAAGGGAACCAATCTTAGAACCTGCCCCTGTCCCTACAGAGAGGAAGGCCACACTGCTTCATCTTGGGGGAAGCAGGTCTGTGTGCACAAGAGCCTATGAATAAACCAAAGATGGGTGTTTTCCAAGCTGCTGTCAGCAAACACAACAGCTCCTGGCCCTGTGGATTCCAGCTACAGAGACAGAGCCTCAAAAACTGGCAGCCCACACGCCACATCTGCCCATGGATGTGTTTTTTTTGGCAAGCAAGGTTTTACATTTTTAAAAATTAGTTTCAACATTTATAAAATCAGATGGTTTTACATAAAAACCCCAATGTCAGATCCCCTAGAATAGAAGGCGGTATTGGGCTAAAGATGGGGGAAGATGTCTTTGGATGAAAGGTAGTTTGGAGTTCTAGGGGCCAGGAGAGGCAAGCAAAGTCCGAAAGGTTCCATCAGTGACTTGTTGGAGGCAGAACTTACAGCAGGGAAAGCCCAGGCAGCGGCTGACCCCAAAACATTCACAACCAAAGTCAGCTAAACAACCACCTGCAGCCTGAGTGGCAGGGCAGGCTGCCCCCCACTTTTTATAGCCTCACCCCAAAGTCTCACTCATGAATACTACTTACTAAATACTCAGCATGGACCTCAAAAGCGCCCCCAATCCACAGGCCTCCTTCCCCGTATTCTCATCCACCTCCCTTTACACCCAATCTGCAGTGGCAGAAAACCCAGCTGACATGGGGAATTAAATGATACCACCTGCAAAGGGTACACATCTACCAGGGAACAGTCTGATTCCCATATGGGGTGCTGTGAGCTCCGGGTAAAGATACATTGAATAATTGACAATCCATCTGATGCACATTGTGCTTTTATCCTCATGCCACCGCTCGTCACTTTATTCCCTCCATACATAATGCCAACTCGTCAAACTCTGGAGAAGCAGCCTCGTAACTTACTCATGAGGAAAAAAATTACACATAATGATGAATTCTAAATGACATGCATCACTATTTTTCTTTAAATATCTGTCCATTGAAAACTGGATTGACACACTATAAAATTAGCACTATTGGATCAATCCAAGATCTCGAAAGGAAGTTTAAGTCTTTCCCCCAGGTCGCTTACAGATCTGATCTTCTTAAGCAATTTCAAAATCTATTGGAAAGTCCATAATTATCAAGAAAGTGATGGCAGAGTGGAATACCTGCTTTTTATCTTGTGTTTTCTTAAAATCTTCACATGCTAGCCAAAATAAAACATTTTCTTCACTGAATTCCTTTTTTAAAAATTCCTATGGATAAAGAAAAGGGAAAAGGTCAGTATTCGCCCTTAGAAAACAAAAACAGACATTTCCCTTCAAGGACAATTTTGGCAAAATTGACCAAAGGAGCATGTTACCACAAACCACAGAGACCCGCATGAATGACAGCGCGAGCTTCCGCGTGAAAGCCAGACTCTCAGCGCCTCAACTCCATGGCACTGACATCGTAAAAAAGAGTCAAAACGAAGCTAGAATCTACTCACAATTCTAAGCTGACAATAAATTACCAAAAAGTAAATTAAAGTGGATGATTTATTAGTTCCTTCCAGACAGTGTTTAAACAAAGTGCATTCCTCTAAAATCAGGCCCTTTTTTTTTAAACAAAAGAAAAGAAAACATATTAAGCATGTCGAAAAATGCTGCAACGAAACTACTTTAAGTTGGGGTGTGTTTCCTTCTGCGGATGTTGCGGGGTCATGGGGACAGCTAGCTATTCTGCTGTGTGTCCTCCTGACATCTAGACAGCAGACCCAGTGGCCTGCAGGTCACCCCGCGGGGGATGGACACAGCGGCCAGCAGCATCAGGGCTCACTCCGGACTGGCCCAGATGTAAGACAGGGGGCCCAGGCAGACACGGGCATCTGTAGTCCTGCTAACAGACATGGGGGTTTCTGCTGGTCCAAATGTTCTTTCTGGGCAGCCTCAACACTCTCCCAGCATCAGCTCTCCACTCGGAGTTCAAGTTCACTTAGCAAACTGTGGTCCAGCCTCTCTCTGTTAATCGAGCCTGGGAATCCCAGACACACAGAGAACAAAGCTTTGTGGCTGACAGACGCAGACCACCCCTGCCAGGTGGGCACAGCTAGGGGATCTTCCAGTGGTCCTGCCGAAGAGCAGGGCATCTCTTCCCATCACCCCCACCTCCTCTGCTCCGACTCTGCAAAACCCCAAATGTCTGTGTGTGCCCCTCGAAGCCAGTCCTGCACCCTGAAAGCATTTCCATCCCAGGGAAGAAGGTCTCACTCTCACACTGAGGCAGTGATAAAGACGGGCCTGCTCTTCCCCTCCCCCTTCCCCCCACACTCCCCTAAACTTCTTTACATGCTGCATCAATCTCAAACAAACCCTGAATCTTTTCACGCCTTCGGGGTCTTCGAGCAGATTCTCCAGCGAGGCCGCCCACTTGGATGTGCTCTTGGGGTTCTGGTGGCCGCTGCTGGAGCCCCCATCACTGTCGTGGATATCTGCAGAGCCAGGTTGAGACCATTACTTAAAACCACCCACACATGAGGGTCATTGCCACTGCCCCCTCCCCAGAGCCGGCACCATGGGGCTAACGCATCGAAGTTACTTGCCAGGATTGTGTCTTGGCACTTGCCACAGAGAACTTGCCCTAGTTCTGCCAACCTGATGAGACAGGCGCTACCATTGCCTCCTCCATTTCACAGGTGAAGAAAACTGAGGATGAGTTTCTTTCTTGTCATCTCTGATCCCCCCACAGCTTTCCCCACTCACGTGTCTCACTGAGCCCACCTGCCAGCAGCCCTGGCCTAACAGCGACCCACTCCATCACACTCAGGGCACGGTCTCTGCATTACTTGGCTCGAAGGAGCTATTTGCGAGACTGACTCACTAGTCCAAGAGCTCCCTATGCCTTTATCTTGTCTCTCCAGCAAGCAGCGCATTGCCTGATACATCAAGAAAAGTGGGTACCTGGATGAGGATGGGGGTGAGGAAAGTGAGGCACCTACCCTAGGCCCAAAATTGCAGGAGCATCCCCAACACTAGGCATCAAGAGAAATGATACGTTCATGCAATATTTTAGTAAATCAAAATCATTGCCAACATATTCCATAATGAGAAAATGTTTTACTTTAAATAAAGACAGGATAGTTCAAAGATTCACCCTTCTGTCCAGCTTCCAACACGGCGGCACTGTTTCTGTGTGTGGACTGACTACATGAGTGACTCTCTCTGGACAACTGCTGCACTCTTACTCAAGACACTAAGGCTGTCAGCCTGAAGAGCCTCTCCAAGAGAGGAAGGGGGGGGCAGGAGACACCCACAACACGCTTTGGTTACTTTGCTGAAAGAGGAAGTGACAATGAAAATGCCTCATTGTAAGAATTCCCCCTCTTCCTGGCGAAACCAGGGAAAACCAGGGATGTCACGTTGGAAGGGCCCAGATCCAAAACCCAGTGTGGCAACTGAGTGACCATGGGCAAAATTCTTGGGTGTAAAGCAAAGATAATCGCCCTGTTTTAGGGCTCTGGGAAGGAGAAAAAGAGGAACCTCGGTAGATTCTCAACAAATCATAGTTCCCCTCTCCTCTTCCTTAAAATAATGATATACTGAGTGAACTATTTCTACAACCAATGCCTTTTTTCCCCATTGCCTTATTTTTTTTTTCAAAGTAGAGATGTGTGCTATAAAGAAAAGTTTTATGCTAGGAGAGAAATAAACTTAATTAAGAAATCAGCAAAGCAAGTCACTTTAAAAGAATAAATAAAAATGTCTTACAAATATTAAGTGCTGCAAATAGCTCGGGGGACCCACAGTGAAAAGCTTTTCTTGGAGGAAAGTCGTTTCAGAATGCAACGGACTTAAGAGTAACTCAGCTGCTAGAAACTCTCATGTCCTCCCGGGGACCCATTTCTGAAGCAGCTGAGACTGCCATCTCCAGCATCTGGGAAAACTAAAAACTACCTGGATTTCAGACATTTACTGGCTGATGTAGGCTACGAAACCAGAGGCCCAGCGGGGAGCCATTTCACTAGGCTCTGGTGGTGGAGCACATAAGAGAAGTATCTGCGCCAAATCCATTCCTTTAATCGAGATGCAAACTCACTCGAACACATCACAAATGGACCTGATGCTTCTCTAAAGTGCATCTTCGGTTCTTGGATATTAAATTAATCCTCTGCCCTCTTTGCAAATGCTGGAATGGCAAACTTCCGAACACTGGGTTTCTTCCCAACCAAGTATAAATTAAATTAAAAGATCATTATTATAAGAAATTTCTGCAACAGGGCTCATTCTGTCAAGCATTTCACTGATTTACTCTTCTGTTCTTTAGTCCGCGAATACAGTTTGACAGTCGACTCCATTTCCCCGGCAGATCTTCACTTAAGTAAATAAATAAAGAGACCCAAGTTTGCTGTTCCAGGAACAATCTTAGGCAGCTGCAAATTTCTCCTGCCACAGCAGAGGGACGCGGCCATAAGTTTTCAACCTTGGTCTGAAAGGATTCCAAAACTCTAGACATTCTTCTCAATAATAAGCCAAACCACATTTGAGGTTTCACCGCCAATTGTCTTGCAAATAAATACACGGGGTAGATTCCCATTTAGCCCAAAGAGTGCACTGGTTATACAGAGCTTCTAGTTAATGGACAGATAAGCTAGCTGGGCCCAACTTAGACCACGGCGACCGCCCTCCTACTGCATTCTCTCATCAGTTTGCAGATTACATTTCTTTGTCAGCTTTCTTTCGTACAAAAGGTTTTATAGTTCAAAACCCACTAAACTGGCTCAGTCCCCCCTATTTTATAGACTGGAAAGTAAAAGTCCAAGGGTGACCTATGCAAGGGGATCCAGTGAGGGGGACTACTGGATGGAACTAGCATTTCGACCTGCAGTGAGGGTGACTGGCCCTATCAGGACACCCCCACAAAACCCAGGGACTTTGGACACCCTGAAGTCCAGTGAATCCATCTTTCCTGAACCCCCATCTCCCTTCCAGAAAAAATAAGGAAATACCTTTCTAGCTGACAAGATAATGAAATGCCTTTCCAGGAGGGCACAGAATTTCCAAGGCTGGCTCAGAAAGCACAGCAAGACCCAGCTCCTCTCCAAAGCCGCAGTTACATGGTTTTCTGGACTTGGTGCCCTGGATAAATAGAAATCCCTTCCTGCTCTTTGGCCCACCTTCTGCCCCAACAGTCCCAACTTAAAAATCCTCTCCCCAAGCTCTAGCAGGTCTTTCACTTTTCTCAGTGAGTGGGTTAGCTTTGTCCAAGACTTCCTGATTATCTTTCCATCCTGATGAAGACTGTTGGACACCCAGGCATTTTTTTCTTAATCCCTCATAATTCGCATCTATGTAGACAGACAGCTCTGGAAGGAGCAGCATTTACAAACTCCATTCTTAATGGCCTCTCTTTTTTCCAGGTCATTATCCCCACCTTCCAAATAGAGATCTGCTCCATTTGGCTTTGGCCTAGACATTACCCCGGAACTCGAGTTTTCATTACTCAGGAAACATCCACTATTTTCCGACGCACGTAAGGGCTTCCTTACACCTTCCTTGCATCTCCGCTGACTTTAAATGTCACAATCAATCCAATAATGTATAGGGGAAAGAAAGAACCTTTTCCCACAGCAAGCAGGTTTACTTCTGAAGTTAAAGCAAAACCAAGACTTCAAAGCTTCCCAACTCCTAGCACTTGGAGCCAAACCACCAATACTTTCCTATCCTTTTTCACAATGTTTCCATTTTCGATGGATTGCATGAGAAAGTAGGTTCACAATGCACAGATTTTTTTTTTTAAAGGTTAAACATATTTTCCTAGACGCTTCAAGATCACTCAAGCCAGCAAAGACTGTTGGGGATGACATTTGTTGCTTCCATCCCGCCCAGCTCTGTTTACTTCTTTGCTGGTGTTCAGTTCAACTATAAAACATTTCTGCTATGGAAAAAAAAAAAAAAAAAGGTTGACCTCCTGGGCTCTTTAAAACATTTTAGATCTTGAGATTTTTTTTCAGGTATAATACTTATTTTTCAGTAAATTTATCTTCAATAGATCTGTCATAGCGAAAGTGACAGTTAACCCCTGGAGTTGTTTCCCTGGAGTTGTTTCCCAGTTAACCCCTGGAGCGTGCTCAGTTCTGCTGCTAGCTTGTCCTTGGGTTAAATCATTTGGTTCTCACAATGACCTCTGGTGTGGGCAACATCATCCCCTCTTCACAGATGAGGAAACTGAGAAACAGGAACAGGCAGGGGCCCCCCAGGGAGCAAATGAGCACAAGGTTTTGACCACGAGGTACACAACCACCTTTACTTTTGATAACTGGCCATCTGCACACTCACAAAAGCCACAACGAAAGGCCTTGAGAACAAGAACATAGGTGAGACCGAAGCCTCACACGCCGGCAAGGATCAGCCAGGCTGCAAACAACACACACACACACACACACACACACACACACACACACACACACACGCCTCGCACTTACTCTCAGGCTGCCCTGTGTGGTTTCTGGCTTCAGGAAAAGCCATTATTTCAAAGATGGGGCAGCCTCCCCGTGCAGATGACGGAGGAGGGTTGTTTCAGCAGAGTGTGTAATGGATTATTTATAATGCTATGATGTCACATCTATCGGAGACCTTCTCCAGACATCAATTCCTCAGAAACCCATACTCAAAAGGCATCTGCAACACTCATCAGAACTGAGTGCCTAAGGCTCGGGCTGCCGCTACTCCTCCCTGGGGCCCAGGTAGCCTCCGTGAGGCTGTTCCCTCCATCACATAGTATTTGATTGTAATTCCTAAAGTGTATGGTTGGATGAATGATTGGCAAGTCAATAAAATTAGGGGGGGGAATAAGGAAAATTTTTTAAGACTTTAATTCTGCATACAAGCTGGGGTGCAGGTCAGTGGTGTGGGGCGGTGAGAAGTTTCACCAGAGACACAGTGGGGAGCAGAACAGGCAGATCGACAGAAATACACTGCTGAGCGGAGCAGCGGGCGAGGCAGGAGAGGTCTGCCGCGCCATGTGGGAATCTCCCCAGCTGGGCATCGAACTCATGCAGCAGCTGCCGACAGCTCCACAGCACAGCGCTTTACCTGTTGCGCCACCAGGGAGGCCCCAGTAAGGAAAATTTTTTAATGACATATTTTTTCAGTTTGGAAAATGTTTGAATCCTTTTATTATTATTTTTATTTTAACAAACAGCCACAGGGACAAGGGGGCCACGGGGAGGGAAGTAAGGAGAAGGGAGGCCCCAGCCCCACCAACCATCTCCACCTACCCCTTTAACAAGAATATATTTTGGAGCCTCCCTGATGGCCTAGGGGTTCAGTCTCAGCACTATCATCACTAAAGCCTGAGCTCCATCCCCAGCCAGGGAGCTGACCCACATGGCACAGCAGACCTCTCCTGTCTCACCCACTGCTCCCCTCAGCAGTAGATCTGCCTGTTCTGCTCCTCACTCTGTCTCTGGCGAGTCTGCTCGCCCCCTGCACCTCTGACCTCCACCCCAGTTCTTCTACACAAAAATAAATTTTAACAATTAATGAATTAAAAAATAATATTTTAGTAATACCTTGAGTCCAGCCTCCTCAAGAATCAACATATACCCTCAAAGGTTATGACCTAAGTATCCCCATTCTCAAAGCACATTAGAGGAGAACAGGTAAACATTCAAGCCCCCGAAAGGCAGAAATGTTACCCCTAAATTCTAAAGTGGCTACACACACACGCGTGCACACACACATGCACACCAGGTTGACTGCTTTAGAATACACACGCCACAAAACTTATTTAAAACCTCCTGTCACCTGTGCCACATCAAACACAGTACATTTTTTAAAAAGTCATCCCAAGTTAGCAGTCGGTTTGCTACAACGAACAACCTAGGCAAAGCAACTCTAGGCAAGGCTCGGGAGAAACTGGGTCATGGAAACCCTCTCCCAAAATGTGACTTAAGGGTTCAGGGGCTTCTGAGGTCGCCACCTTTGGGCGCCCTTTGGGTGCCCGCATGGAGAGACTGGCAATCAGTCGAAAATAGCAGTTAAAGTGAAAATGCTTTAAAAAAGAATCATTGTAATTAAAATAACCACAATAGCAAATATCAAAGACCAACAAGCCACAGAGGGGTGACTCGACTCACAAATCTGTTCACAGTATTTTCACACACGGTCTGAGGCCTACAAGCAAGCCAGGTGCTCACAGTGGCTTCTGGGGTCACCTGTGCAGATGCCGCTGCACAGGACACTCCCCTACCCCACCCTCTCCCGCCACCCGGGCCAGGGGGAGCCGAGGGCATCTCCCGAAGACTTAGGGGCCACTCCTTACTGTCCATGCTCTGGGATCCACATGGGGAGTCCCACGCAGCCCCCGAATTCGCGGCCATCTCAGAGACGCTCAGTTCGAGACAGGCTGGGGGCTCCCGAGCACCCTTTGGTCCGAAGGAAAAACAAGCCTCAACATCCTCTTTTGAGAGAACTAAATAACAGATGGTCACTGGTTTTTAGCTTCTACCAGAGGAAGGAAATAAGAGCACCGAGCTGCTATTTGTGACCTCCCTAAAAGCCCCAATTTCTTGGGGAAGGTGCCCCCCAAATAAAATTACTCGGGAGCCTGTCCTGGGGGTGAAAATGAAGACCAGGAGCCGCCACGCAGCCTCTGGGACTGGCATCCACCCATCAATGCACCCCACTTCCTGACCCCTCTCGAGGCCAACAAGCGACTGGGTGTCAGCCGCACAGACGGAACTGCCGGAGCGGGCGCTGCGTCTTGCTGTGGCCGGCAGAGCTCGGCGCCCGCGAAAATATCCACACACATTGTACTGCACTGTGCAAACCTTGCACTTTTTTGCAAATTGAAGGTTGGTGGCAACCTGCACCCAGCCAGCCTCCAAGAGCTGCTTCCCATCAGCACGTGCTCACCTCGTGCTTCCGCATCCCATTCAATTAAGATGTGTGCACGGGTTTAGACACCACGCTGTTGCACACTTAATAATCTCCACTATAGGTTACACATAACATTCAGTTTGCACCGGGAAACCAAAACAGTTGTGTGCCCCACTTCATCACAGTGGCATGGGGACCCCTACAGTGCCTTTGAGGGACACCATGTTGACAGGCTGGGGACAGGGAGGAGGACAGACCTGAGAAGGGCTGGCCCGAGGGAGCACTTGCTGGATCCCATCTCCTCTTCAGGACAACCCTGGAGTTCGCACCCATCACTGGTCTGTCTGACAGATGAGGAGACTGAGGCACCGAGAGGTGAAATCACTTGCTCCAGAGGAGGGAGCAAAGAATAGCCCCGGAGCTGGGATTCAACCGGGGGTTGCCTGGCTGCGAAGCCGGGAGAGGGAAGGGCACTGAAAGACCGGAGCAATGGGAGGCAGGGCAGCGTCCCCGGAACTTGAAAGCAACTGAGAAGATGAGAGCAGGGCTTCCCAGAGGGCGCTGTGCCCACCCCCCACCCCACCCCACCCCCAGCCCCTGGCTGGCAGACTCATCTGCACTGTCCAAGGAGAGCTGAGAGTCAGCATGAGGAAGTACTCATCAAGAGGGCTGTGTGATGGGGTAAGGGCATGAGAAAGAAAAAACGCTGGGACTTTCTTTAGCAGATAACTGAATTTTTCACATAGTAGAAAAGTCTGGAGCTACAACCAACAGGTGGACCTCTCACCTCTGCCCCCCACTACCAGGCCTCTCCCCAAAAAATAACACCCCCTAGAAGATCATGTGTTTGGGGACAATGTCTCACTCGAGATTAGTTCTTTCCGATTCAGGGGGTTAGAACAGCCTTTCCCTGGAAGAATGATAAGGAGCATGGGGAGGGGGGTGCTTCTTCCCCGCTCCAACTGGAGAGCGCAGAAGAGGATAAAAGGAAGGGGGGCAGGGGGTGGGGTGGAGGGAATCACAGTGGCC
The DNA here is from genome assembly GCA_004024925.1 of Scalopus aquaticus. NCBI lineage: Eukaryota > Metazoa > Chordata > Mammalia > Eulipotyphla > Talpidae > Scalopus > Scalopus aquaticus. The sequence continues at coordinate 45,975 of PVIJ01000104.1, forward strand.
CCATATCCACCCTCTAAGTACATGTGAACAAGATGACCAGGGGAGAAAGGGCGCCAAGCACCCACCTGCAGGCAGCTCTCCCTTGGGTGGGAGACGTGGGTTCTGAGCTTTGCTCCTGTGAAGTGGGGGGCTCCAAGCCAGTCGCTGCCAGGCCAGGGAGAGAAGGGGACAGGTGGCGTGACACGCAGGATGAAGGACAGAGGCCGCAAAGAGGGAGCGAAGAGGCACAGAGCTGGGAATGCCCCCAGCCAAGGGGGCAGCAAAGCTGACCCTCAGGTCCTTGGCAGGGCACTTGGGAGACGGGAACTGGCTTGGAAGGGAACCGTGTCCCCCAGAAGCCTGCAGGGGACTGTTGCACTCCAGGGGAAGCCTCCCCACAGCTCTTATCAAGCAGGAGCCACTGCTGGTGCCTGACCCCCACTCCGCAGCCCCCGCTGCCACCCCCAGGCTCCTGCAGTGGGGCGCTATCAGGGGGAAGCAGAAGAAACTGGTGAGGGTAAATTTAGTACAGTTTAAACAGCAAGTTCACAAAGGCCAGCGGCAGGGGCCAAAGAGATTACTCACCCCCGGGAGGAAGTGACTCCCTGCACCCAGGAAGTCCTCGGACACAGCCCACCAGGCACCTGCCGCCGTTTCCAAAGTGTCGAACAGTGAGAGGAAGTGACAGGATTCCAAACAGAAGCTGGCAAAGGCAAATGAAGCCCCTCGGACCTCACACCCACCGCCTGCTGACCAGATCTGGGCCGCCACCCGAGACACCCCCTTCTCGGGCCCAGCTCCCCCTCACTGAACCTGCAGCCAGGTCCTGATCTTCTGCAGGGAGTTTCCCCCCGCAGGATGGTTAAAACAAAGACATTAAATAGTGACGCAGACTGTCATTTTTAAATAAAAACTTAAGCCCAGCAACAAATCTAAGACTGGTCCCAAGGGTTTAATGGGATAACGGAGAGGGCCAGGACTGCTGGCAGGATGGGGGTTCCCCTAGCAGGTCGCCCTCTGTATGGTGGGCGGGGGGTAGAGGTCTGTGGCTTTGACTTCCCAGGTGAACAGCACCCCAGTTACTCTCAACAGTGCAAGCTGCGGGCGGGAGATAGGGGCGGATGGGTACAGAAGCCTGCTAGGGGGCTCCTCATACGTCAGCGCATAAGAATCAACGAGTGGGCATGCTGAAATGCCCAAGACAATCAGTGGGTCTAGGGTGTGGTCTGAACAGCAGCATTTTATGAAGACTCTGCCCACACTGGAGAAACCTCAGAAAGAAGACTAAGGGAATCCCACTTCAAACCTTAGATTTAGGGGTTAGGAACCCCAAACAGTTAAAAACCGCTGCAGTAAGACGGTACCAAAAAGCAGAAAGGTCTACAGTAGAAGGCACTGAGGAGGCAGGCCCGTGGCTAGATCCAAATCAGGGATCCAGCAGGGTAAGATCCACTTTTGGGGGGCCTGGAGTTTATACAACTTGGAGATTCTCTTTAAGAAAAATAATTCAGAATTACAACAACAACAAAAAAACACCCTGGGCCTGGGGCTCACCCAGTCAGCTCCCCAGTGTCTCTGCCTGGGCTCCACATTCCCTTCTCCCTTAGTTCCTTCTGCTCCCACTGCTGGGTGGTGATGACCAAACTGGCAGCGGTTCATTTGTCCCCCATCGGAGGGGGCAGACTTTAAAACCCAAAATTCTAAGGAAATCAGGCTCCACGAAGCCAGGCACCCACAACCAACCCATGCTGTTCACTGCTCCCCCTTCTATCAGCAACCTCAATCCATTTCATGAGGCTAAAATCTGCCTTGAAAGAGTTGCTTGCCGTTGGTAGCCCCTAAGCTGCCCCAGTCTTTCTGGGATGCCATCTGCCCACATGCAGCCACACCTCCAGGCGATGGAAATCGCCCTATTTGTTTGTGCTATTTGGGAGACTTCAAGCCCCAAATGATCCAAAGTGATGAATAACTACAGGGCTGGTGACAGCAACTCCATTTATTATAGGAAGAGGGGAGAGCTAACAGCTAGCCACAGTCACCCGCTTACTATGTGCCAGGCACTGTACCAGGAACTTCAACCACGTTCCCGGGAATTCAGTCCCACAACTCTTTGAACCCCACTTTACAGATGGGAAAATGGACACAGAGGTGTGTTGATAAACCAGCTTGGGGGGAGAGCTTGATTTTTAACACTTGCTGATTTCCAGGGTGTAAATATCTGATAGCCCATTTCAACCTGCCTATGGTTTAGCAGCCACTTCCCAAGTATCCTGATGATTTAGCAACTGGCTCAGAGGTCAAGCAACTTGCCCAAGGTCACTGAACATTAAAGTCTGAGTGGGAACCCGTTTAACTCGAGTCAAGGCTCTGTCCACTGCTCCACAGGCCCGGGTCCCCCACAACAGGAAACAGCTAAACTAACACCCCAAGGCAATTCTCTGGCTCACAGGCAACACTGAAGAGTTTACCCACCACAGTGTCACATGACACTAATATGAGCCCTTTACAGTAAGTGTATGAAGGCCAACTTTACGAGGGCTGAAACCCCACTTTATTAGGACTGCCCTGCGTATGAAATGTGATAATGAGCACAATTTTATGGATGGGAAACCAGTTCCAATGAAGTGCTCCAAAGGGGTACCTATTGTTCCCCAGCTTTGCAGATCCACACCCCACCTGGCACAGAGAGTAAGGATGGAGGTGGGATTCCCACCAGCCAGTCTGCTTCCACTGCATCTTCTTAACCACAGTGTCCCTCATAAAATATGGCATCATATGGGAGTTGGGGAGACGGGAACCCCACGTGCTGACTCTCAGTGCCATGCAGAAGTGGGCCTTGAAGACGCAGGCGGCAAGGAAGCCTCTGAACTCCAGAGTGAAAAGAACCTGGGTTGGAAAGATTCTCCATCACCTACTAAGTGTGACTTGAGCAAGTCACCTAAGTGTCTATGGCTGCAGGTTCCTCCTCTGTAAAGTATCGCAACAGGTCTGCCCCGGAGGTGGCGGGGCTCCCGGGACCGGGGAACACAGGCCCCCATTAAGCGCTCAAAGGCATGACGTGATCGCGATGAACAAAAGAATAAGCTGACCGAAACCAAGGGCACGGCTTCATCTTCCCCGTGGGTTCTGTCAAGCTGTCCCAAGTCGTGGCTGGGCTGGTCCAGAGTGGCGGTCCGGCCGAGCCGCGGTAATGTCAGCGCTTCCCCGGCGCCGACTACAGATGCGCCTGCCCCCATCCTGGGGTCTGCCCTCTTCGCGGCCCCACTTTTGGGCTTCGCGGGGCAGAACCCGAAGGCGCCTGTCAGCCCAAGCCGGGCTCCCAGCAGGACGCCCAGAGTCGAGCCTTGCACCCACGCCTGCGGCGGAGGCAGAAGCTTCCAGAAGGGGGGAGCCCGCGGGACGTTCTGCTTTCAGAATCTAGGGCCCCTACTATCTCCAAAGTTTGGGGGTGTTTTGGATCTCCTTTTTCTCCCAGACCATCACTCAAAAGAAAACTGCCGTTGTTCCCTCTTTCAGTCAAACTTCCTCTCCCAGGTGCCCCTCTGGGCTCCGCACTCCCGCCGCGGAGGGGCCGCAGAGACGCGGGACGCGCAGCGGGGAGAGGTGGCGCGGTCAGCCGGGGCTCCCGTCGAGGCGGCATCGCCCAGCCGCGCCCGAGCCCAGGCGGGAGGGAAGGATGCCCGGGGTGGGGACAGTGCCCGCCGGGCGGCTCCTCGGGCCCTCTGGGGCGCCCCGACCCCCAGCCCGCGGGTTCCACGAGCCGCTTACCTGACGGGGGCCGCTTCCTGCTCAGCCGGCTCACGGCGCGGTTAAACATCGCCGCGGGCGCCCGGGGAGGAAGGAGGAGCGGCCGCGCGGCGCGGCGGCTGAGCCCGAGGAGGGCGCGGAGGAGGAGGCCAGGCAAGAGGAGGAGCCGCCGCAGCACCGCCCCGCGCGCCCGGCCCCCGCCCCGCGCCCCCTCCCCGCCCCGCCGCGTGGCGCGCTCGGGGCGCCTTGCCCGCCCGCCCCAGCTGGGGCCCCAGAACGCCGGCCCCGGCCCCGCCCCGCCCCGCCCCGGGGATGGAGCGCGCTCGCGGGGAGGGAGCCCGCGCCGCCCCTGCCTTAGGATCCCTGCAGGGCGGCCGGCGAGTCCCCGGCCCCTGGCAGCTCCGCGGGCTCCCGGGAGGGCAGCCCCGGGCCTCGCCCCACCTTCCTCGGGATTCCAGGGGCCCGCAGTGCTCCAGCCCTCACCCTCAGCCCGGGAAACGCGCACGGTCCCGCCGGCGCGCCGCGCTTCGCGGCTCCGTGCGCCCTCGCGGGATGGCTAGTGGGGTCACTCCCTGGTTCGCCAAGTGGGACACCGAGGCCCCACGGTCCCGCAAACCCGGGCGTGGCCCAGGGCCTCCGCCTCCTCGCCGGGATCCCCGCGAGCCCGGGCCCGCCCCCCAACTCCGTGGGCGCCGGGGCCTTCCAGCCGCGCATTGCCGGCGGGGCGTCGCCAGGGCCAGGGGCGGGCTGGCGCCTCCTCCCCTGGGCCCGCAGTCTCCTGGGGCTCACCTCGGGGGAATTCTGCAGGAACCCTTCGGGTTCCAGCAGGGAGCGCTGCCTCTGCCCGCACCCTGTCTGGTCAGGGACGCTTCTCTAACTTTGGGGACATGTGGCGCACCTTCCGGCGGGGCCTTTGCGCAGAGCGCTCAGAACCCCTCTGGTGACACGGCGCTACGACGGAGCCGCCTCCTCTCCCCGCCAGTCACCTGCTGCGAGACGCGTGCCCACCCTATTATCTCCTTTCTTCGGAAAAGCAGCCCAAGGGGGGGGGGTATCATTAGCCCCATTTTCTTGAGCAATTGGTTTGCGAGGAATTGTCTTTCTGGCGAGCCTTATTTTTCTCTTGTGTATCTGGCTTTGTCTCTAAATTGGTCTTTATTTTTAGCTGTACTAATTGCTATTTTTCTCAACTGTTCCCCGGTTGCCAGCCCTCCCCCCCATCCTTTGCCTTATTTTCACTAGTCAGCACTTTCTTTCATATCTTCTATTCTGAGCTCCCCGTCCGCTAATTTTTCCCCCTCCTTCCCGCCCCTCAGTCCCAATTCCACCCCATCCGCTGCCTCCTGTGGGCGCCCCTCATCCTGTCCTTCCCTTCTCAAAAGTATTTCTAAGCACTCTGCCGCTCTGCTGTAGGGAGAGATTTTTCTAGCTACAGGGATTTCAGTTGCAACTTGAGACCAGAACGTGGTGACCGGGAACTGGGGGAGAACCCACCTGAGAAGTGCGAGTCTAAAAACCACTTCTCTCCGTCCACGGCCTCCTCGGGGTGGGCTGGCCCCTGCTTCCACTCCCGTATGGTTGGAGCTATGCAGGCAGCGATCTCCCCCTTGCAAAGACTTTGAAACTCTGGCAGAGCCCTCATGCCGACTGAGGCCGCTTTGTCAGAACGAGGGAATGCGTAGGACGCACCTCGTGGAGACTCGAGACCAGGTCGCAAGTATTCCGAACACAGGAAGTGAGGAGCCCCCAGCCGGGAGTAAGTTCGGCGGGCTAAATGTTACGTTATTCTGCATGCAGGGGCAGCCAGCCCAGAGTAGCCGGAAACCTTGGCCGTGGCCTAGGACTCCCCGCACCCAGCTGAGGTGGCCAGGCTTTTCTGAAATAAAGGGGAAATGGAGAAGTTTCAAATCCCTTGCACTGCCCTGTTAGAATAGCAGATAGTGAGTACAAAGATGGTTTAGACTTTAGGTCTAGACCAAGGTTAAGACTTTAGGCACACAGTTTAATTTTTTTCTTTTAGGACCTTGAAAGACTATCCTCACCTTGCTATGCCTGTTTTGAGTGTCTAAAAAGGTCCCATTTTCAACATGCACTGTGTAGGAAAACCAATATAAAAGTATAGAGCCTCACAGTTCTTAAAACTCGCCAAGAGAAAACACACAGCCAGCTTGGCTGCTACCTCTGCTGGTCTCACTTTGCTGAAACCACTTTCACTGGGACCAAGCCGGAGCAAGAAAGCCCAGGGCATCTTCTGGTCAAGCAAGAGTTCTGTGATTACCGACTTTATGGTGTGTTTTGTATTTTACTTAAACCCTTAAAAACATAGGTGATCTGTGCATACATGCCAGTCTCTTAATATACATTTTAGAGTTTCTTGTAGAGAATATTTCAGGCCATCTGAGGCAGCTGAGGCTGAGTACAAGAAGTCAGTAATAAGGACCTGACTTGGAGTCCAGAGGCCTGGGCACGGGTCCTGGCCATCGAGCAGGCCTCCAGCTGTGTGTCCTGTAAGGCAGCCTCGGGCCAGGGGGACTAGAGGAGGGAATGAGGCTGCTGGGTTCTCAGGAAGGCGCCTAGCGTGTGTATAACATGTGTATGACGTGTATATGACGTTCACAGGGGGCCGAACTCCTCTCACTCCCCCTGCAGTGCTGCTTTCACAGATAATAAACTTTATAGCCTGTAAGCTGTGAAAAGCAGTATTTTTTAAAATTATAGGAAGTTGGCAGGATGAGTAACAGCTTCATGCAGCTGACACCATGGGGAGGGAGTAGGAAACTGTTACAACCTCTCTTAAAGGCAAGGGGGGGCAAATGTGTCAAGGTGTTTATTTGGCAACATGTATAAGAGTCTTCAAAACATTGACACTCCATGGACCAGAGAATGATTTTAGGACTGGTAATTTATGGCAAAGAAAGAAAAAAGAGATGCAAAGATAAATGTGCAAAGTTGAACATAAGAACACTTTTTATAGTGCTATTATTTATTGAAGCTATAAGTGCCCATTAATGGAATGACTGATTCCTATGATGGAATGTTTAATATTGTAGGAAGTGAATGAGGAATATTTATGGTGATTTAGGAATATAGTTAGGATGCCTTCATTGAAAAAAAAAAACAGCAGGATACAAAAACAGAAAATTTTCACTGGAGAGGGAATACATTGCTCTATAGAGAAAACTTGTAGAAAATCATTACCCAAATGTTACCACTATTTCTCTCTAGACATGGGACAATGCTTGATTTAGGTTCTCATTATTGTTTCCTGTTTTGCAAGATTTCTGCAGTGTGCATGCTTTTAAATTGGGGCGGGGGGAGGTGCGGCAAAGGTCTAGAGAGAATCATAGCTGGCAACTAATCAAAGTCATTACTGGGTTTAACCTGCAAATATTTGAGCCCACATTTTTACAAGATTCATTTTGCATTCTTCAAACTCCTATTTCCCCAGGGAAGGAGCAAGCAGACGCTGATGGCTTTTCCCATCTTTGATCTTCTTGCATTTCAAGTCACAGCTCATGGCATAGCACAGCTGGAGGTATCCTTGGGGACAGCATAGGGGGCTGCAGATGGGGGAACTGAGGCCCACAACGCTCTCCCTGGGATGTGGTGCTGGATTCCTGAGCCGCAGGCAGGGGGCCTTACAGGCAGCGTGCTGTCCTGTGCTAGGCCTTACCCTGAAGGTGCATCCAGAGGCAAGACTTTCGTGTCTGTTGACAACTCTAACAGGGATTGCTGCTCAGTGGGCAGATCCTACCAGCAGCAGCCAAATTTGCATTTCTCCAGACTCAGCAAAAACAGAATCCCATCGCTCTGTTTCACCTCAGTATTGTCAGCAATGTGCTTCAGATGAATTGACCGAAATCCTCTCCACCTCCTGCAGCCCACTCCCCTAACTGGCTGTCCTCTGGCCCCACCTCTCTGTGCCATCCCACCAAACTGCTCTTCCGCTTCGCCTCCGGGAAACCTCACTGTGCCTCCCTCTCCTGCCCTGAGGACCCCTCCCGGAAACCTCTCCTGCCCTCTTGAAGCATCTTCTTTCTGCTCCCTCGGGATGCCACACTCTCCTGGTCGTCCTGCTGCCCCCCACCACACCTCCCCTGCCCCTCTTGGGGCCATGCACGCGCGTCTGTGCATCTCTTGCACATTCCTTGACCATCTCATCAAGTCTCATGTCTTTTAATACCAGTAAAAAAGACTGTGTTCTAGAGTTTTAGGTTCACAAGCCATCGTGCCCAGAAGCACAGAGTTCCCAGGGACGCCTGTCCCCCAAACCACACAGCCTCTCCCACTTTCTACCTTGCCCACCAGAGCACCCATGTGTGATAGCCAATGACCCTACGGTGGCATGTCCGTGCTAAGTGCCTCTTTTATACCACAGACTCCCACAATCTCTCTCCAGCCTGGATCAGCTGCCTCACTTCTCCCCTGGGAGACCTCAAAGGCCTCTCAAACTGAGTCTCCAAAGCAGAGCCTCCCCTGAACACACCCCTCCGCGGTCTGCCGCTTCCATCTCCATTAGAGGCACTCCGCCCTCCCAGTTGCTCAGGTCAGTTATCTTGGATTTATCTCCTGTCACCCTTTTTCTCATCCCTCACATCTAAATCCAGCAAACAAGCCCCATGTTCTGCCTTCAGAACGAACCCAAAAGCGCACGCTTGCACCAGCTCTGCCTCCCCCACCCCACCCTCCTCCAAGCCACCATCTACACCTGGGGTGTCACAGCAAGCACCTCACAGCCTCCCTGCAGCAGCCAGAGGGGAGCCCCCAGTGTCAACCTTTGGCCCAGAGCTGCAGCAGCTCCCCACGATGCCCCAAGATAAAGCCCAAGACCTTATGGAGATCGGCAGGCCCTCCACTGCCCCCATCTGGGCCTCCCTTCACCCCTGCTTTGGCACACGCCCCTCCTGAGCTCTGCACAGTGGTTTCTTCATGTCTTTATGGAAGTGTCACCTCACTAGTGTTTACCATGGCAACCTACCCCCTGTCCCGCAGACCCCTGTCCCCTCCCTCCCGGCCCCAGGCTTCTGTTCCACCTTCTTACCTGCTGTCACCCACCTGAATGTGCTGCCGCCGCCGGACTATCTTCCCAGCCACCTGACATTCTGTCCAGGGAGATGACCTGTCACACGGCGAGCACACAACAAGGGGGTGTTGCTGATTAAGAGGAGAAATGCTTATCTCCTCTCCCCCAAACTCCACTACAATGGCGGGAAAGACATTAAAAGATAAGTTTCTATAATAAGGTATAAACCCACCTGGACAAGGTGTAGGGGAAAGGAGGCAGTCACGGAAGAGAGTTCAACCAGTCTGAAAGCAGATGGAGAAACAGATGGATGATTTCACCAGAGGAAGCAGCTACAACCCAGGTGCAGGCTGGCAGGGCGTTGAGAAGAGGCCAGTTGCCTGCAGAGCCTCAGATGAGATCTGGCCACAAAAGGCATAGGACCTGGGACAGCAGGGCCTCAGGGCTGCAAACCCAGGGTGGTCAAATAAAAGCTGCTGAGGAGGCCTCAGTCCCCACCCAACCCAGTGGAAGGTCAGAAACTATGGGGGAAAGAGCTTCTGGCTTCCTGGGTTGGGGTGTGAGAAGACTGTGGCCTGAGGGAGCACTGGTGGGTGCGCTGAGGGTGCAGACGTAGCCCCTGGCTGTCACAGGAGAGAAAGGAGAGTCTGAATCCAGAATTGTGAGAGCCCTTCCCTCCCCCGCCCAGAGGGCAGCAGTCTGGTGTCCTAGAAAAATGTGTTACTGCTTCCAAGTAATGAAGTGAAACAGTAGATGTTAACATTGTGAGATCCTCAAAGTTGCCAAGCCTTACCTGACTCTCACGTAAGGGGAGAATGGGACGTTGACAGGTACAGGCTTTCATTTGGGGATGATGAAAAGGTCTCCATTTAGATGACGTCTGATGGTTGCACGACTCTGTAAAAATACTAAAAGTCTCTTATGTGCTTTAGGTAGGTGAACAGTCTCTTCTATCTCAACAAAATTAAAAAAATTTAATTCACAAAAATCACAAGTAGATCACAGACAAAGGTCCAGAGATCAAATTATTCTTGGACTTCCTGGAGGGGGATACCAGGATGTGTGGCGATGAAAATGAGAAAACGCACAAAGATGCGCTAACATGGGCTGGGCGGGGGCGCCAACAGGAAGAGTGGCAGGCCCCCGGGCGAGGGGTAGGGCAGCTGAAGAAAGAAGTGGGGGGCTTGGGAGCTTCAGGGACTAGGCTGAATGTTTACGAATGGTTTTGCAAACAACTGGTGCATCTGTTGCTGTTTGGTTAATATTAGTGACAAGTATATAAAACTAAACAAAGACCAATCAGACAACTGACTCCAGGAAAAAGCCAAAATTTCAAGAAAGGAAACAATCAAAATAGACTATTGAATATATACCTGTGGTCAGTATTGGCATAGTCCTAATTAGTAAACACTATTAGCTGAAATATATTCGTGTGTGTGTGTGTGCTCACGCGCGCGTGTGTATGGGAGGACTAAAGAAAACGAAAAGATGGCTAATGTCTTATCTACCATAATAAGAAGTCAACAGGAGAATTCTAAAATTGCTGCATTAATAAACAGCAGTGTCAGGCCTCCCTGGTGGCTCAGTGGTTACAGTCTTAGCACTGTCAACCTATCACCAGCCACTGTGGCCTGAGTTCAATCCCTGGCCAGAGAGCTAACCCAGAGCACTGCAGACCATTCCATAAAACCCAGTAGATAGTTGAAAAGCTCTCCTCAAAAGATTAATCATTTATTAAAAATTTCCCATTTGACTTCCAAGTACCCTCAAATTTCGCCTAGTTTGGTTCTACATGTGGTTACTAAAAATGTAAAAGGAAAAAAAAAGTAGTGAACATCAATTAAGAAAATGTCTGACAAAAATGCAGGCACTACAGGTCATATCAATTGCTTAAGTTTTAGCCAGATGGAAATTTCCCTGAATCACTACTTCCTAGATATACATTGACCAAGTTCTCAGGAAAATGAGCTTTGGCTCACAAGTTTGATATTTTTATTAGGTGTTAAAGGAACATTATATGTGAATTTTTACAATATATGAAGCTATAAGAGACTTTGGAGATACTTGGGGTGGAAAAATACATGTGCGTATCCACATGTGAACACGTGTACACATACATGATGCCACTATGTCCATATACATACTTGAGTTTGTAAGTAAGCCCAGAAACAGTGAGGGTAGTTGGCTAACAACTAGCTAAATGCATTTTTAAAAAAGAATTTATGCATCAAGCTGGGGTGTAGGCTAGAGGTGTGGGGGGGGGGCTGAGGGGATTCACCAGAGACAGAGTGGGGAGCAGAACAGGCAGATCAGAAATACACTGCTGAGGGGAGCAGCGGGCAAGGCAGGAGAGGTCTGCTGCGCCATGTGGGAATCTTCCCGGCCAGGTATGGCACTTGTGCTGCAGTAGCTCTGGTTAGCTTCATAGTGCTGAGACTTAACCCGTTGCGCCACCAGGGAGGCCCCTAGCTAAATGCATTTTACAGCCAATCTGTGCAGCCTCCATCTCTCAAGAGTAGCCATTAATTCCATGTGGAGCTCTGGCAATCATCAGGTCCAAAGTTTTAATACCAGAGATCTTTCCATAAAAAGGAGCTACCTTTATGGTAAGGCAAATACCCCAGAGTTCTAGTTGTCAGGATCGTTAAAGACAGGAGAATGCACTAGTAGTACTTAGTTTTTTTAGGCTTCCAGTCATAAATACCAAAATTCTTTCTTTAGTAACCGTAAATCCCACACATTAACATAATAGGTTACAAAGTACCACTTTGGAGCCAGTCCACATTTTGAAGGGATTTATAGATACAGGTAAATTTTGTTGCCAGGCGCTATTTACAACTTCAAACAATCTTTCTAGCTGAGGCCCAGTCTGTTCTCAGCCACCACTAGCCTCAACCTTTTTTAGTCAAGGTCACCAGAAAGTTTTCTCACCCTAAAATAAACAGTAGTAAATTCTCCAAGTGCAAACATACCATTCTCCACTTTACAAGCGAAATGGGTATGTGGAGGCCAAGGAATAAGTTGCTTTGCGGGCACTTACAACCCCTAGTGCTGCTAAGGTTGATGATCTGCCTTATTTCTTCATGTCCAACATTTTTATGCCATTAGATTAAAAATGCTGGATTAAAATCCCCTTAAAGCAATTTGAATCAAGAGGAAACCCACTAATAAGCTGATTAGCTGAGATCTTAACTCACCTAATAAGTGCTGTACTAAGAAATGGACACTTGATCAGACAAGGATGCAGAAGAGTGCTGCCCCTCACAAGGAAAAGAACAGTCACCTAGCAAGGAGAAAGTCGAGGAAATTTCCAAAGACTCTAATTCTGTCAAAAAGAAAATGAGAATTCGAGGAACAGCAGCAAACCTGAAAATAGTATCTAGACCTAAGCAGTAATCAGTCTCCCATTTATTATTTTTAGTGTGGTCTGTAAAATTAAAAATTAAACTTTACTGTGGTGTAAATACACAACATAGTATTTACCATTGAGCAATTTTTAAGTAGGATTGGGTACACTCACTGGTTGTGAAACAAATCTCTGGAACATTTTCATTCTGAAACCTAAGACTACGCATCACAACCCCTCCTTTCCTTCCCCTCAGCCCTCAGTATCTACCATTCGACTATTTCTGACACTGTGGTTAGACACCACCCGTAAGTGGAACTTACAGGCGGCCTTTTGGGAGCGCACATCTCCCTCCACATGTCCTTCAGCCAGGGTGCAGTGCAGGCCATTAGGCCTTTCCTTCCGAGGTAAATACTGTACACACAGACATTTCGTTTATCCAGCCATCTGCTGGACATTTGAGTTGCTTCCACCTCTTGGATATTGTGAATGCCATCAACATAGGTGTACAAATACCTCTTCAAGAATCTGTTTGCAGTTCTTTTGGCTATATACCTAGAAGTGGAATTATGAAACATGTAATTCCATATGTAGTTTTCCATTGTAGTACCATTTTGCTATCCCACCATATTATACAAAAGACTAATTTCTCCACACCCACACCAACACTTTTTTTAATATAAAAAATTCTATCTAAATACCCGTGAATAGATGCAAATAATTTCCAGACATATTAGAATTTAAAACCTTTATTTTATATACAACTGGATTCAGGGTATTAAAGACCCAATCAAACTAACATAAAATCTCTGACATGTACTCTCCCTGACAGAAAGAACTCTCCAGATTTTATTTATTTATTTTTTTTAAGAATTTTATTTATTTATGTATACAAGCTGGGGTACAGGCCAGAGGCGCAGGGCGGCGAGAGGGTTCACCAGAGACAGAGTGGGGAGCAGAACAGGCAGATCAGAAACACACTGCTGAGGGGAGCAGCGGGCGAGGCAGGAGAGGTCTGCCACACCATGTGGGATTCTCCCCGGCTGGGCGTCGAACCAGCATGGCTCGTGGCCGACAGCGCCACAGCGCAGCGCTCAACCGCTGCGCCACCGGGGAGGCCCTGAACCCTCCAGATTTTAAACACACTATTTTAATTGTGCATTCACATCATGGAAGATCAGCATTGTCAGAGTGATTGTTCTCCTACAACTGCTATAGGCCTTTAAGAAATTCCTAATGTTGATCAACAATCCGCCGAAGCACACAATGACTTGTGTGTCTTTTAGTTACTTCAGGAATCTCAATGGCGTCACTTCCCATGGTCATTTCCAAGTTGTCCATTAGACTTAGGTGCTGCCAGTCCAGGAACCTTGTTCTTCTACTGTAGCCTCCTCCCCAAAAATAACCCTCCCTAAACACTCTGGCACCAGGGCCTAGAATCACTCCATGTTGGAAGCTGGAAGGGGCAGCTACGGTTTTTCCTACCCGGTGTGCCCAGCTACGTCACCATTGGGAGTGCATCCTGGCCACCTCTGAAAGATGACTGACAACTACTGGGTACAAACCGCTGAGATCGTGAACTCTAAAAAAGTTTTTCTGGAAAATGTGTGACCATGACCGATACTGTCTTCCCTCCTCTGAGACAAGAGCTCTAGGAGGAAAAAGGAATCCACACAGTTAACTTGACTTCAGACTACCTGCACCCTCACTCAGGGCCTCAGGAGGCACATTTTAACAAGCACCAAGTTGACGCTGATCAAGTTCTACCTGGTGAGGTTTGGATTTAGGGAGACTAAAGTCCTTTCGCCCACTCAGGAGCATTCATGCATTTAGCATTTATAAAACACCATGGTCAAGTTCAGTTTTCTAAGTCCTAGAGGTCATATAGTTACCTAAGAATTCCCTGCCTCCAAGAAGTTTATATTCTAATGGAGGGAGAGAGACATAATCAGACCTCAAAATAGCGAGGCAAGTGGGGATTGAGGTTATCCATTGTTAAAAATAAGATTCCTGGCTAAAATAAACTAATTGTGGATTTTGAAGGATAGCCTAATTCCATCACTTTACTGAAATGCACAAAGGCAGTATTTGAAAACAGCACTTGCCAACATTCTAATACACATGGAGATGTACTTCTAATTAAAAACACACCTTGAAGGAAATTGAAATGATTACGGCAAGTAAGACCGCGATATTGATATTTTACTTTCAGTAACTTGGTAACTCTACTCTTCTTAGTTTAGTAAGTAAACTAAGCAGCATATTAAGAAGCAACAGCCAAGCCCTGAGGAGCAGGCCTGTTTCCCCACATCTGCCCAGGACTCTTCCTGCAAAAGGACTTCTCTCCCTCCTCCTCGTTGCCATTCCCTTCCCAATCAAATTCTCATAAAACAGAGAACCAAGTGTGAGCTGGATCATAGGCTAAGATATAAACTAGCCAAAGGAAATTGGTTAAACTGTTTTGCAAGTTAAAATGCTTTTTCAAAACAGCAGCACACTAAGATTATTAAATGGGACAGTCTTGATTTTGTTTAGCTACGTTAACACCTATGAGTTAACCTTATTATTGTGAGCAAAAGGAATCCCATAAGCCACACATGGAACAATTCAACTCAACTCTTAACCAGTGACATCAACTGTGAGAATCTGAAGTTTATACAGTATCAGTATCACTTTTCAGAACAGGCGCAGCTCCTACGGCTGTATTTCATGCCCATTTTGTCCAGATAGGTTTGGACTTCTTTTCATTGATGTACCAAAACCCAAGGTTTAGAAACAGAAACAAAAAAAAACAAACAGCCCACAGTTGGGCAAGTTACAGGATCTGCTTGTACACGACAAAATCTGGTTACGTCAAAAATGCAGTTCTAGAGAGCCGGACGACACGGAGGCAGGCCCCTGGCCTCACCAGTTTCTGAATGAAGGAGGAGGGCCACAGGCCAGCTAGGCCCAGCCACACAATCAGCTGGAGGGTTTAACCACAAGAGATTACTTTTCAACACAGAAGTACCCTGGCCTTTCTCCTACCCTATAGCACTTCAGTTTTACTCCGGTTTGGCATATTTTCCAAGCTGACTCCAAGAGATTAGATCACTTTCCCTGAGAAATATCTCAGAGAAACTATGGTCAGTGAACTAAAAAAAAATTCAACAATTGGCAAAGTTAAAATTTGGCCTATCTATTAGAAGGCAGGCCATAGTGGGTTGGAATATTTAAGAAATCACTTATTGGATACATCTAATTGACATTATTTAAAAATCAAACTATTGAATATTATGTGGCTTAATCTCCTTGCTTGAATAAAAGCCTAACTCTACAAAAGGGTCAATTAGGGTAGCACTCCCTCTCCCCAACTTTTTTCCTAAGGTAAAAAAACAAAACCTGGATATACACAGTGCCCTCCACCTATTTCCTGCATATAAAGCAAACGCCACTCACCATCCAGGCAATTCCAAAACCAAGTCATTCTTGCCCCCAAGGCAAAATTCACATAAACCTTGTGATTTACAGCACCTAGCCTACCTGAACTACTTTTCAAAAATAGACGCAATTTAAGTAGCCAGGAGCCCAACTTTCAGGTTAATACAGCATTTAAATAAAACACTAATTAACCACAGTAACTAGGACATTTTATTGCTACACATAGAATTCATATTTAATAAAATCCATTCATTTGAACCATTTGAGGCGGCTTATATAAGCTAGTAAAAGTCTAAATCGGATTTGCGTCTTTGCAATACATGCTAAAAATACAAATTGGATATTTATAATATATTAAGTGGAACTTCAAATACTGACTTTCAATTAATGGGTAAGATTTAATTTGGGCGAGCTGCTGGAAAAAATGTCTAGATCATTTACTAAATTCTTTTTCTACTTATTCTGCTTGTTGAAATGAACAGTCAGGTAGTATGTTAAAATAATGGTTCCTACATTGGAGGCCTCCAAATGAATGAGATTTTACTGTATTGGTATTCAACAGAGCACACATTTCTAGAAGGATGCACATTTCTACTTTATATCCAGAAGTTAAAATTTTTAAAGATTTATTTATGCATACAAGCTGGGGTATAGGCCAGAGGTGTGGTGGGGTGAGAGGATTCACCAGAGAGAGTGGGGAGCAGAATAGGCAGATCGACTGAAATACACTGCTGAGGGGAGCAGTGGGAAGACAGGAGAGATGGCACTGCTGTGCCATGTGGGAATTTCCCTGGCCGGGTATTGAACTCGTACTGCAGTGGCTCTGGATAGATTCATAGTGCTGCGCCACCAGAGAGGCCCCCAGAAATTAAATTTTGACTCAACAAAGCTGATGGACTTTTAACACTTATACAGAAAACAGAATTAAGTCCTGAATATGTGTACACTCCACATACCTTAACAATAACTTTAAAGAAAACCAAATTGCTTATTTCATGGCAGCCTGGAAGGAATAATTATGTAATAAACGACAATGAGAAAAAGCCACTTATAATATTGTCTAGTCTTTATTGAAAGACTTACTTCAACTGTGGTTTACAGCTTTGGCTTTAGTTGGCCAGTCATGTTAGCCTCTCACTGCCAGCAGACATAAAAATCAAGTGGGAATGGCATGGTGGGAAATACTAATAGAGAGATTACTAGAGCATAAAAGATGGCAGTCAGAAACACATCACCAAAATAATTAAAATATGAAACATTTTCTTGTATGCCTAAGAACCTCTGCTGCTGTTTCTAACATGAAAAGCAACGGTTCTTGGGCTCAAATTGGATCAAGATAGCGCAGACCTCACTGTGTGTTTTAAGTCTTTTTTGAGTTTACGTTAGCTCAACAGTTGTATTTTAAAATGCTGCATTTCATTTGGACAAGTAGCTTCATATTTTAAAAACCATTCAATATGAAATAGCTTCCATAACTGAACTGATAATGAAATCTTGTTCTCTTTCAGACTAAGACGAAGGACATTTCAGTCACGTTTATTATGGCAATATTACTAGTCTGGATAATTTTATTAAATTATAGAATACACATCTAGGAAACACTGCAGCTGTGTTTTGGTGTTATTTATCTCAATAAGCTACTTAATATACTGGCAGACCAAAAAAGGCAAACTGAGAATTTAATAGGCTTTCATCAATATATAAAAAAAGGCTTTAGTTGTTCAAGTTTCACATATATTAAAGAAATGTTTAACTAGGAGGCGTAACTGATATAATTTGAGTGTTCTCCTTATAAAATATAAAGTAACTATTCCTTAATATCCGTCAATGACACTAATCATGACCAAAAGAAGTAAGGGTAAATTTTCTAATAGGAAGTGTAAATAGAGGATTATCACGGTTGAAACTAAAATGCCATAAAAAAATTTTGGCCCAAAGATGAAGAACTTCAGACTCCATGAATTTTCATGTTGAATACATATAGCTACATTTCTAAATGGGGGTAGAAGGAAAACAATACCAAAATTATTGTGGTCACCAATTTATAAAACCACCATTATCTTAAAGCTAATTTTGAGACTTCAAAAGTTTAAAAAAATAGTAATTTGTGTTTACTAGTTGCATCCTACTACTTCATTGTAAAGGGTTGTTTTTCTCATTTTGGTGCCTATGTCTCAAAACATGTCAATACACTGCCTAAACTTTTGCACCCCCTAGCTGTCAGAATTCAAATACGTAGGATTTTATCTATTTTACATTCTTGTTATGATAGAAATTTGAGGCAGATTTTTACCCACATAGCCTGAAAAATACCTCAGAAGCAAACCTCAATCTTATACATCTTCCCCAACAACTCATTTACAAACTCTGCACACATACAACTTAGCCTCTATTCAGGCTTGCCATCCCATGCACACTACCCTAAATGGAAAAGAAATTAATTAAAAATAAGAGTTGCAACTCTGTGTGCTGTTTAAGCTGATTATCCAATTATAAATTGGTTCATCAAACTGTCTAAATAAGATGTCTTAGCAATCTTGTTAAAAAAAACTCTAGGGCAAAATATATCTAATTTTTAAAAACACCCCGAGGTTTTTAAAAAACACTGTACTATACAACTTATAGGAACCTTGAAATAGGTTTATAAGGTTTTCATGAAGGTATTTACATACCAAGTGATGTAAAGAAAGAAAAAAAAGGAAAAAAAAATCTAATTTCCAATGACATTCTAAAATGTATTAATGCATCAGAGTTGTATGAAATTAAAATTAAGGCTTTCTCTGTAACTTGTTAATTTTAATTTTACATGGTAGCCAACCTTGGAAATGTGTCTTTTAAAAACATCTTTATCAATCCATTGCATTGGATGCATGGTTGTGTTACCTTGTTACTTCAAATAATTACATTGCTGCTACTTCTATGTTGAAGCATGCTCTTTAAAGGCTGTAGTTATTCAATATTTACAATGTATATCATTTAAACTTCATGTAAAAGCACAAGTATGACTGTCTGACTTTAATAGAAACACCATACTTGGGTATCTGCCCCCCAAAATGAAATGTAATTTACTAGTTTTAATAATAACATTTTTTTTTTAAGTTTTAAAAATATGTCTTATTGTGGACCACCAGTATTTGCTCAAATAAGTCAGATAATGTTGTTCCTTATTTAAGTTGCAAAATTTCTTTATCAGTCTGGTTTCAGTTTCTTTAGGCATAGAGAAAGTATTTCCTCCAAAGCGACTCCAAAACATGCATTTCTTCCGAATATCACACTTTTTTCGGCTGACTTCAAATGTGGTCCATTTTGGGGTGGGGGTGGGGAGTATCAAGGTTCAGGATGAACTTATATGATTCCCAGTTTTTCACGATTCTCCCTTTTTTGCTCTTTTAAAAACACAGTGGGTTAAAATACTGAACAGCAAGATAAAAAATGGAATAGTATCTAAGAAATCAGAATGTATTACCCATTTCTCCTATTATAGCAAAATTTGTAGTCAGAATTGTCTTTATTGACTTTATTTTTAGTTTTTGTACACAAAGAAAAATCATGTTCATATCCATCATGAACAAAAACTTAAAAAGGCAGAACTAGAAGACATGTGTCCTTCACCAAAGCAAAGCTGTGCTAAAGGTTCCAAACATTTCAATTTTTAAAATAAATATTTCCATTTTTCGATGTCTACTTTCATGTCTTCAGAGTGTCACAGGAAACTGAAGCTATCATGAATTACAAGTGTGTTTAGAGTCCCAGCTCACTGTGTTTGGTAACTTGCCATACCATATCCAGCTTGGTTAGGGGGAGGTATTACAGGGGGAGGAGCTTGTCCTTGGGGAGGCTGAGCACCAAATCCACCCATCCAAGCAGCAGAAGGTGATTGACTTGCAAGGAAAAAAAAAAAAGAAATCGTAAGCAATCACAAAGAAAAAATTACCTATACATTCACACAAAACAAAAACCAACACATCAAGCAGAGACTACCACATACTACATAGTAAGAAATCATACAACCTACAAAAAGAGCAAAGGAATTAACAATACATATATACATATCCACATATGCAGAATTGGTCTTCAATTTTTAAGATAACCACAACTTAACACAATGACTACTCCGGAGTATTTCAAAACTGACTTTTCAAAAAATAACAAACAATTTAACACATTACCTATCCAGCATACAGTGCACACAGGGGATAGCCATTTATAAGAAATTTTCAAATCACAAGTTATTTGTTGGAACCAGTAAGGTCTTCAACTCACTTAGGGGGTAAAAAAAACACAAGGAACCAACCCCTTCTTTTAACAAAGGAAAAAAGCAAGCTACTTTGTATCAGATAAGTCTGAGACTTCTCACACAAGTCAACAGCAATTTATGAACCTATCTAGACAAAGATCTTTTCCATACAAATAAGTTAAGTAGATGAAGTATTAAAAGTATAAATCAAATTCTACCAACTGCTTATTTTAGTCCAGCTGCCCTTTTCAACCAGGTAACAAAAAGCGAATTTTCAGCATCATGTATCATTTTTATAAGGTTTGTACAATGTTTATGATGCCAAATAATTCAAGATTACATAGTTCAAGTATAGAAATAGGGTTCTGAGAAAAGAAACTTGCGTGTTTTCCTAGGGAGAATTGCCACTCTATTTCTTCTTTCAGAGCCCTGTCTGTTTTTTTTTTGTTTGTTTTTTTTTTTAAAGAATTTTATTTATGTATACAAGCTGGGGTACAGGCCAGAGGCGCGGGGAGGCGAGAGGGTTCACCAGAGACAGAGTGGGGAGCAGAACAGGCAGATCAGAAATACACTGCTGAGGGGAGCAGCGGGCGAGGCAGGAAAGGTCTGCCGTACCATGTGGGATTCTCCCCGGCTGGGCGTCGAACCGGCATCGCTCGCAGCCGACAGCTCCACAGCGCAGCGCTCAACCGCTGCGCCACCGGGGAGGCCCTGTCTGTTTCTATGCTAGAAAAGCCAAACAACTTACTCTACTCCAAACCCTTGTTGATTCCATGGCTGGCCATATACTCCATAAGGCGGTACTTGCCATCCGTTTGCCATATACTGTCCATACTGTTGAGGGTTTCCATAAACTTGGCTCCACTGGCCCCACTGACTGTAGTCCACCTAGGAAAAAGCAAATTATGACTTTAGGGGACACATAAGAAACACAGTATTTGAAGAAAGTGGGAGTCAAGGAAGAGAAAAACTAAGTAAGCACCCTTATGTGAATAGGATTCTGTTATTTATCATTGTCTAAGTTTATTGGGGTGGTGACACCTGTGAAAAGAAAGTATTAAGATTCAGTTAATACCACAAAATAATCATTTTTGAAATAGCATTAATAAAATCAATGAAAGCAGTTCTATCCTTTATTTTTATTGTTACTTTATAGAGTCTCTAAACCGTCTATGCAGATATGTAAGGTGGAAACCTTAAGAGGTGCTATAAAAATCGAATTACCTGTTGGAAGTTTTTAGTCATATCAGGAGATTCTTTACCCCAATAGCATTTAACAACATGTCCTTCGATCGTAGTGCCATTCACGGAAACAATGGCATGGGCCGCGCTTTCGTGGGTTGAGAATCTGAGAGGAAGAGAAGGAGAACTTAACAGAGTAAATAATCCCGATATTCTTTAGTTTATAACTGCCCACTTAATGTTTTGCTCCAGCACATTATGCAGTAGTTTAAAGTGCCCCGTTGCAAAGAGTACTGAAACACAAGCTCTGATATATCAGGGGGCCATCTAACTGAAAGGAGTGGATAAAATCTAAGGGTAATAATGTAACGTGTAGAATTTTACCTGACAAATGAATAGCCCTTCTCTGGAAAGACTCTTATTTCCATAATTTGTCCAAATGGTGAGAAAGTCTGTCTCATAAGCTGATCTTTAAAACAAAAACATTAAAGAAAAACATTTAAGGTATGTCACGCACATCATGAAATCGATGCCAGTAGTGATGGAACTACAGAGAAGGGGGTCAGAAAGCCAAACACTGTACCTGTTAACCCAGAAGCAATTCCTCCGCAGTACACAGTACAATTTTTTGGACTTGACTGGTTTACTACATCTTCAAATCTCAACTGTTTAGTGTTATCTACATATATGAAGAAAGAAAACAAAAAATGCTGGTGGTTGTATTATAAAACTGATTACAATATGGAATTAAAATATGCCTTAAAAATGGGTGAAAATGGAATTTTTTTCTTGATGCTATGATTTGATCTGTAGAGTAAATTGGTTCACCACTCCTAACATTTTATACCAAAGACCAATTATTTTCAATTAAAATTCAAGATGAAATGAATCTTACAATGCTAAATGCTAAATTGTGAGACTTAAGACTAATACTGATTCATTATTTTAACATATATAGCACACGTAAACAAACATGTCTTACTTTCTTGTGTACTTTTAGGTGCAGGTGGTTTACGTGTGGCCCAATTGGTTCTGATTTGACGACCACCCAACCACTGACCGCCCATATGCACAATTGCATTTTCTGCATCCTATGGAGAAAAAAAAAAAAGAGTAATACCAGTCATAAAACAGTGGTGTATAAAATCCAGTACAGTGAGTTAAAAAGCTGGCACTCCTAGATCCAGTAT
The DNA here is from genome assembly GCA_004024925.1 of Scalopus aquaticus. Classification (NCBI taxonomy): domain Eukaryota; kingdom Metazoa; phylum Chordata; class Mammalia; order Eulipotyphla; family Talpidae; genus Scalopus; species Scalopus aquaticus. The sequence goes on from PVIJ01000104.1 coordinate 68,099, forward strand.
AATCATATCAGTAAATTAATTCACTAAGCATCCTCAGTATCACCAGAAAATAATTTGAATTTGAGCGGTTTAAAAATCTATTTTTAAGCAATACATTTTAAAACACCAAGACAGCATTTAAGCAAAAGGGGAAATTTACACAGTTCAAATATCCAAGGGAAAAAATCCACAATCCCTGACTACCAAAAAATAATGGAAAGCAGAAATCCCAAGTTATTTTCAAATATCTTAATTTTATGCTTGACTTGTAAAGTAACTTTTACTGAGACTATATTAAAAACTCCAAGATTATAGTCTATATCATCAACCCACCCCCCAAATCTACTTTCTGGTAGCAATGGATTATGACTGTGACATAAGATTCAAAGCTCATTTTAATATAGAAGATTTAAGAATTATGATTTATAAATGCGGTAATCTGGCTATCAAAAAATGAGCTTAGATTATAAAAATTTATGTGAACTACAATGAATCAAAGCAAAGGAAGAACATGACTCTTACCGTTCAATAAAATGTGGGTAATTTAAATCACAGAAACTGTTCTAAAATGCTACCATCAAAGCCACTTTATTATTTAACATTGTAATTCATGCAAGTTGCTTCTATTTTGGCACCTCTTTCTTAAAGAAGATATGTAAAATATCAAGTTGTTGTTTACATTTTTCACTTACATAAGTTGCTGGTCATTAACACCCCAGCTACAAAGTATGAATGATAATTAAAAAGTTAAAACAAAAATTTCACCATCAAGACTAAATATAACTTCTCTCCAAATTCTTCGATCAGTTCCTGTGTCCTACTGGAGCTTTGCTTCTAACACATCTTACTTTTATCAATGCACAAATGCAATTTTAACACTATTCTTTGTAGTAAACTATCTTTTCTCAGAAATTTATTTCCAAGCTTATGAAAAAAGAATGAATTATACTCTATTATTAAAACACAAAATCACATAAAGCTATTTAGGTAGGCAACATCTGTGAATATGTAAGTTTTAGATTATTGAGTAAATTGTGTATTAATTCATATTGAGTTAATAAAAACTTACCAGTTTGTTATAAAAAGATACAAAACCATAGCCTTTAGATTTTCCAGTTGCCATGTCTTTAACTACTCGGGCATCCCTGTGAAAAGAAGCACAGCTAAATGAGGGAAGTAAAAGTCATTTTCAAAATAAAAACTAAAAGGAACCACACACACTGTATTGTGAGCATTTTTTTTAAATAAAATTCCAGTTAGCCCTAATTAACTACAGCCATTCCTGAACTCTCCCTAACGCTTCTTTACCTGTTAGAAAAAAGCAGTAGGACAAAAACATGTAATAAACATGCAACCTAATCAAATAGCCTGTGCTTTCTAAACTAAATGCTCAAGTCTGAAGATTAATAGGAACAATAGTTTCCTTTTCTAATAATCTACTGACTAGTGTCCTCTAAGGTTTACTGGTTCTATAAATTACTGTAACAATGCTAACTACTTTACCATGCAATCACTAAATAGTTAAATGTCTTCTGCCTAGTGATACAAAATATATGAAATATTAAAAAATTGAAAAAGAGGAAAAAATAGGAATTAAAAAGGCATACATGGCCTGTTAACAGATTTCTTTATTTTTCTTGGTCAATTCTCTACCATCATTTTGGAGTTTGGGCAGCTGTAAATTTTGAAAAATTGACATTTTCAGAAATTTAAGAAAGGAGAATAAAAAACTAACAACAATGCTAAGCACACCAGTACGAAAACAACAAATTTACACAGAAATTTTAGTGAGTAAGTTAAAATGATTGGAAATATAGAACTCCACTGAATATAGAATGTTAAAATGTAAATACTAAAATATGTATATATAAATAATGTATAATAAGAATAAATAGAAATGAGAAAAAAATCTACAACTGAGTTCCAGTGTGCACAGTTCCTTGCAGTTAGCCTTCAAGATCCTGTCCATTCTTATGAGCAATTCTGCAAAATAACCAGAATGCTATTACTTTTAATTGTGACTTGGACTTTAGAAAAACTGCAGGTCTCAGGTATAAATAAAGATCGAAAAACAGCAACCTGTATCATTTTTATACTGATTTTTAAAACAGTACTACTTACCACATTTAGAGATTAAAAAGCAAAGCAAATATCAAAATAGAAAATTAAGAATTAAATCTTTCTTTCAAATAAATTAAGTCTACAGAACAACAAATTGTACAGAGGAAAAAAATTGTTGTTCTTAGTTGAAACATATTCCTGTAAAGTAGTACTTTAATTCTACAGGAAATAAATACATAAAGTAAACTGACTTTAATCAGAAAGGTAATTGTGACAAACATTTTATAAAAACTTATAACCACTTTCAATTTTCCAACATATCTGATCAAGTAACATACAATGAAATTTGAGCATAAATTTTATTAAACCACATTTGGCCTCTATCTAGCAGAATCAAATACTACTAGCAAAAAAAAAATCTACTAATTAATCCCACATTTATGGCTCAGGCATTGAAACATTTAAATAGTATAATAGTATTACTTTTCAGCTAAAATATCAAAACGCTTTCATCATTATAATTAAACACGCACATTTCCAACTTAACCACAAGATATCCAAGTATTCCCCTACTTTCCCCCATTTATAAACTCCTTATATATAAAAGTTAAAGATACAGTAAAAATCACATTAATTTTGGTTAACCCATTATCTTTAACCACCAAATATTTAAAACATTTGACACAGTTATATTTTATAATCGTTTTTACCACCCAAACATCTGCTTCAAATATAACAAACAGAATCACTTAAAAAAATCTTAACATATTATACACAAGATTAGATTAAAACAAGACCCCAAAACATCGAAATGACATTAACATTTTCAACAACATCTACTAATCAAAAAAACAAAAGAAACAAACAATAAATAAAATCACACTAACTAGGGAAAGAAAATCTTAATTTTGATACAAGTTAATCATATACAATTTTGCCTATCACTACTGAGTATAGTATTGATTATGATACTTACGATATTTTACCAAAGGGGGCAAATGCTGATTTGATATCTTCTGTTGTAATTTCTGGACTCAAATCCCCAACAAACACATGGAAGTGATCTGAAATCAAAGCATTTGGTAATCAAATACTTAAGAAGTCAGTAACTAAACCTTGTGCAGGCAACACTAAGGGAAGAAAACCCTATTTAAGCTGGAAATGCTGCCAGGATAATTTCAGAACTCTTCCACAGTAAAATGCAGCAGGAGTACTTACTGGAAGTATCTTTTTTCTGGCTACTTGGTGTTGTTGCCCAGTTTACTTTGACCTCCTAAAAATAAAGATTATATTTAATACAATTATTAGGCATGTCATTATGAATCACAACACTTGCCACTTATTAAATTATCAAGCAGGATTATTTTTGTAAAAGCACTACGCTGAATAAAGCAAACCATCACTTGGCAGAGTTGCATATTTGTTTAAAAACTTGCTATGAAAGCACAGAAACTAATTTGCCATGCAAATATATGTAAGTACAAGGTGCCATCAATCCATTATCTTACCTTTCCCAAAATTTTTCTCCCATTCATAGCAGCTAATGCAGCAGCTGCATCTCTGTGTTCATAAAATTCCACAAAGCAATATGGGTCATTGCTTGTATGCTGCAAAACAGAAAATCCAACAGAAGAGTTGACCCTTCTGCTATCGGGTTGCTGAGAAGAAAATCCAGGAAAAAACATTACTGATAGCTAGGAATGTACAAGGTGAGATTGCATAAGCTATGAAAGCCTAACACTTTAAAAATAAGATTTATAGCTATACCTGACTTTGTGCCTCAGAATACCGTAGTACTCAAACAACTACAAAAGCAGTATATAGAAGCATAACTCTAAGTACTAAATCAAAATACAGAATTCTGGTGAAGTATGTTAAATATAAAATAGAAATTTCTATTAGACTAAACAAAACCTCAAGTCCAGATTTGAGAGCTAAAGACCACTGTTCTTCTCTCCATTATTTTCAAAAGGATGAATTCTACTTATGCATCTTAATCCTTCATCAATTATATCCACTACCATAAGAAATACAGAAATGAGCCAACGTCACAAACTTTACTCCTGATCAAAACTAGGGTTAGTACTACATTTGATGGTGCTGCCAGAGACAAAACTATATACCTCCTTTCTGGATAAAGAAGGAATGAGAAAAAAAAAGAGAAACATTTCAGATTTATAGCCAGCTACTGAGAAGAATTTCCTATCTTTCAAAATATTCTGAGGTACTGGAGATTCTAATACTTTTTTTTTTAAAGATTGATTTATTTACGCATCCAAGCTGGGGTACAGGCCAGAGGTATGGGGAGGTGAGAGGGTTCACCTGAAAAGAATGGGGAGCAGAACAGGCAGATCTACGGAAATACACTGCTGAGGGGCACAGCAGGCGAGGCAGGAGGTCTGCCATGCCATGTGGGAATCTCCCCAGCCGAGCATTGAACTCGCGTCACAGCGCAGCACTTAACCGCTGCACCACCAGGGAGGCCCAGATTCTAATACTTTTAGCTTGGTCTTCCAAAGACCAGAAAAAACACTCGTAATCAAGAAAATAACTTCTGAAAATATGTCTTACTGAAATATTCCAGGAGAAAGCTATAATTTTATATCACAAAAACATCAATGTAAGATTTATTAAAGGTATCCCACAACACTATACATTGACAGTAGTTAGCAAATAAGTATTTATTAAGATGAGAAAGTAGTACTAAATTATATCTCTATCACCTAATAGCCAAAATGGAAATGAATTTTATAAAATTGCAACCTATACTGACTAGAGGTAGAAATACATCTTTTACATAATGCTAGAAACATTCATCACTGTTCAATGCAAAATGCCCTAGGAAATATTTAAAATGTGGAATTCTAGTTGCACTTACAAGGGATAAAAATACCAGATAAAACAAAGATCTGTTCAACAACCACTGTTTTTTCATTCCAGGAAAGCTTTAGAAGAAAAATCCAAAATAAGACGTCTAAAACAATAGTGGCGAAGCAACCAGAAGGCATTTCCTTGAGGGGAAAAAAGTGTGATCATTAATACTGACAAGAAAACTAAGGGCTCGCATACAAAATACTGTTGTAGTCATGTGAATGCGGTTCTTAAGAGAAAGGAAAAATGTGGGGAAAGACTCCAAATAGGCATTCAGATTCCTATTATAAAAGAGTTAACATTTACTAGTAACATTCACTGAACAAAGAATTTAAAGGTAAATAAAAAGCAAAAACTGCTCAATTTTTCCCTTTACTTCTACCTCTTCTGTCTTCTTCTTATCACTGATAATCATAACAAAACATACAGGGGTCCATAACAAACTTTAATAAACTAGTCTACTCATGCAATACTGACTTCAAGTTCATTTAAGCAGTAGCAGGCCGGATCCCGTTCAATGTCCGTACGCACACACCCCTCAGACGTTCGCATCATACTGCATTTCACCTCACTTAAGGCACCACTGATCTTCTCACATTGCAACCATCAGAGATGTTAAAATTTCTTTAACGTTTGCTTAAGAATTGATAACACACGATATTAACAATACACTTACTATAGTCTATAGGGAAAGCTAGAATCTAAGATAAAGTAAAAATCATGAAATTTTTTCATATAATGAAATTTGTGACGGGAAAATAAGCGCTTAGTCTATACTAGAATCTTTGGTAGTTTACATCACTTCCAAGTGACACTGAAAAATCAACTGGGTCCTTATTACCTAACTGGTGGTGTCATAAATTTTTGTTGGCTGACATAAATGTCAAGATAAGAGAAATGGGATTTTACAACTACTTACAAGTTCAAATGTAGGAGTTGTAGTATACAGATAAATGAAAAGTCATTTCAAATCCTTTACCCCTCAAATTGCTATATACGGACACAGGTTTTTAAAAAGTAACGTTAAATCTTTGACAATATTTCTCAAAAAATCGAGTGATTGTTTCCACACTCACATTCCATTCTCTCCTAAACTTCAGCCGGCTTCCAACCAGGCCACCCGAAAACTTCATGTTCAGCTCGTCAAAGACCTCTCTGGCCATTTTTCTGTCCTTATCTTGACTTTCAAGCAAGATTCAAACGTCCAATGCACATCTTATATCTAACATTGCCAAAACAGAACTCGTGATTTTCACTCTTGTCCCCCTCCGTCCTGTGCCTCCCCCGGTCATGCTCATTTTAGTAAGGAAGTAGCGCTACCTTCCATGCAACTGTACAAAGGAGCTTAAGGTCGCTCTTGATGAAGTCCTTTCTCCTACATTCCACAGCCAACCGAGTCCAACTAACGGTCACCAAAGCCAAACAGAGTACCCGTGTGCCCTGCTCAAAACCCCACTGCGCCCAGACCACGAGCAGCCCGCGCTGTCACGGCCCTGACCTGCTGGCCTGCCTCTTCCACGACCACTTCCCAGGTTCCAGTCACGCTGCTCTTTCATTCCACAAACACAAGTTCATCACCAACACGAGGCCTCTGTCTGTGTATCTGTGGTTCCCTCTTCCTCTGCCCCTTAATGTCGATGGCACCCTCTAGTTACTCCTATCTCAGTTAAAAGCGGTAACAACTCTCCAATCACCCGCTTTATTCGCTTCATCGCTCCTATCTCTAACTAGAATTATCTTGCTGTTTATTAGCAATATTCACTGGTACGTAAAGTCATGGGAAACTTATTTGTCTGGCTCTCTCTTATATCATATCCTAAGTGTTTTCACTAGTGCCTAGCAGAAGCAATTTTTTGATGAATGAATGAATGAATAATTGATCAAAGGCAGGAAGGAGAGAAATACACAAGAACAGAATGATGGTTATCATTAGGGAACAAAAATCAAAAGGTCAATTTGCTTTACAGGTTCTTAATCGTTCTCCTTTGTATCAAGATATAAACACAAACTCCTCAGCACACTGACCCCTGCCAAACACCCCTGCCTCATCTCCGAGCATCGCTTATAACTGATCCCATGCACTAGGCTATGGTTTCGATCCTCCTCTCCAAACGCTATCAAACTGGATCAACATTCTTCTCTCTACCTGAAATCCCTTCTTCCGCAAATTCTTTCCTAGCCAGTTCCTAGTACTATTCTTTTGGGTTTCAGCCTAGATACTGGGTCCTCCAAGATGCCTCCTCTGACCTAAGACTGTGTGGACCTATATGCTCTCACAGCACTTGAAACTGTCCGTTTCCACAGCACTTGTTATCCTATTATCATTAGTGCCTGTAACCTCTCCACCCACCTCATCAGACTATAAAATTCTATGGTGCTAGGAACTGTCTTAGTCACTACTGTATCTCTAGCACTTACCGTAGTGTTGGCACACAGTAAACAGTCCAAAAAATGTGTTGATGAATAAACAAGGAAGAAGAGAACTGAAACACAAATCACTGGGCACTGCCAGTCTTAACCAGGGAAGTTTAAAAAGTTAAGTTTTCTTTGAAAAACAGGAAAACAAAATTATTACCCTAACAACTTAAATCCCTACCTACATAAAACTGCTCAGTCATCAGTATTTACTAAAAATGGACATAATGTTTGGTGATGCGTTATGTCTGTAATAACCTAATGTTCTCTTACAGATACCAGTTCCTAAACTTTAAGTGTATACTATTTGAATTGGTAACATTCTTACTGGAGTTTAAAAAATTACCATCTGGTTTTTCAACACTCTGAGATAAGCTATAAGCAGAATCACTTGAAGCAAACTATATCACATGAAGAATGTCCATTTAATAACAGCACAAAAACTCTGTTCTCTCAAAATTCCATTCTAAACCTAGTTTACAGACACATAAAATAAAGCAACACAAGAAATATAAACCACCCTCTCCCCCAATTAGAAAAACTTGAGGCTCAAAATGAAATTTTAAAAATGACCCTAATCAAATTCACATATCTCAAATTGTTAAAACAGCAAGGTAGTTGTGAGTACAAGAAACCTGGGAGATCTTACCTCTGTTATCATTTTACAGCTTTTACAGGGTCCAATCTGACTGAATAACTGAAGTATAAGGACTTCTGTCACATCTCTGGAGAGGTTACCTACATATCTGAACAAGAAAAAAATACATCAGCATTCCCCTTCAGCTCTGGCTCTACGTGTTATCATTTAAGTCATTACATTTTATTTTACTTTAACTTCCTTTCCTTCAATATAATCTTTCTTCATTTTATTTATTTAAGCCTGATTTTACAAAAGATTAACCCTTACTTAGGAAAGCAACACTTGTTCTTAGGCCACTGAAGTACCACTTCAAATGATTTTATAAAGAATAAACATTATGACTGCACATTATTCTGGACCCTGCTGCATTTCTCTTTTTATTTGTTAGAACAAAAATCGTGCAATTTTAAACAAGTTTCAAGATACCAACTACAATTTCTGGATGTGAAACACAATTCAAAATAATGTTTAACATATACACAAATAATACAAATACTCATGAAAACATTTGATCATAAAGGAAGAGCAGACTTAAGGTGAATTTATCTTAGACCCCAACCAAAGCTATAACAAAATTAGGGTAAGGTCATAAAAAAACCAGAGATTAGAGAATTATTTTGCTCTGCTAAGTAAGACTTTTTAAAATTACAATTTAAATGTTTCTCGTTTAAAGTACAGATAAGTTAAAGAGAGAGAGAGAACATCACTACCCAGAGATGACCACTGTAGTTTGTCTTGTATCGTGGATTCCACCTTTATTTAAACTTTTAAGTTTTTTGGTGCTCAGTGTATATAATTCCCCAAACACATCTATTATGAACTACCTCATAAAACAAACATCTGTAAAATTTAACACAGTTTCTTCTGGAAAGAGACCTAAGTTTTATTTTCCTAACTATAATATGTAACATCTGGAAATTGAGCACTGAAACCAAAATAAGCCTAGTATCTCTGGTTACCATATTAAAAACATAGCTGCTTTAAGATAGAACACTCTGAAAAGGAAAAATAAGACTGAGAAAGGTAAGGTGAATGAAAAATAAACAACTTATGAAGAATAAGTAGCAATTTTCCAACTGTTAATAATTTCATTGCAGTTGGTACTAGTAACTCAAAGTCACAAGTTCTAAAAATGAAACACAAGCTTCATGATACTGAAATAGAAGACTAAACCAGTGACAAACTCAGTTAGGTCCACTATGCCATCTCTTCCTTATAATTAAAGTATAACAGACCCATCAGCGGGCTACGCAGTGACATACTTTTCCCAGTTGTAATGAAAGGTTATAGGGTTAGGAAGAGCTAGCCAGAAGACTGCAGGTCCCGTTTTTTCACTCATAGGGGTTTATGAGCTTGTATTCACGTAATCATTTCTTTTTATACAAGGCAGATCTATCTAGAAAGAAAAGGGTCAAGTGACCTTGGTTCTCCAGGTATTATATTTATCTAACCTAAAGAGCTAGTTAGCTCACTTCTAATCGGGATGGTTTTCACATATTGAAGCTAATTAGCAACAAAGTTAGAACAAGTATTTTAATATAACACATTTTTGATGATTCCAAGTTTTAAATCTGCATTCCTGTGTAAACATCACTTTTTTCAGAAAAAACTGCACAGGCCGATTACCTTCCATACCTAACTAACAGCCACAATGACCACTACTACTGTTTTAACAAGATTGTCATTTCAAGTGATCATTTCCAATTGTCTCTAGATTTTGAAGAATTTCTAGAGGCATATTTAGATAAATTAATTTACATTTCAAGTACTGATACCAAAGAACAAAATGTTAATTTATGTTTTAGAAAGTCACAAAATACTTTTAGAAAATACAGTTTTAAGGTTTTTAGTTTTTCGACAATCTCCACCGAAAGTTCAGTGGTAAAACAGCAATTAAATTAGAAAAACCAATATTAAAAAAGCTCTTTCATAACAACACACAGAACATCAATTTACCAATATTAAAAGAATATAATTCAACATATAATTCACTTAAATTTTAGATTGCCTTTTCTTTTCCTCAGTTCTGTATTCATATGCCTTCAACCATCATAATACTTAATAAGCCCTTTACAGCTTTAAAAGTACTGTACTAGTAGCGTAAGTACCTTTATGTCATTGTGAAATTACCTAACAAAAACATTTAAGACAAATGTTCACCACTTAACCTGGTAAGAACATCATCTCTTGGCAATGACTGAAATGACATCCTTTTCTTATTAAATTATAGTTTCTACACTTCACTGTCTACTCAAGTTATAAAGAAGTCAACATAGTCTAAAGTTCTAATGTTTAAATATAAAATTTCTATTTGAAGAACATACACAAAACAAGAGAAAAAGAAAAATGCCTCAAATTCTTGTGTTGTTGCATTGAGAGGCCAATTCAAAGAGTAAATACTTAGAAAGTTCCAAAAATGACTTTTCACTCAAGAAAATGAAAAGGAGCATATATCATAGGTCCGTCTGCTAAGAACAGAAACTGTAGGAACTAAAGTATTAAAACAGAAAATGATGCCTTTATCCCTACATCAGGGTTAAAATCCATCCTGAGTCTAGAAAGTTGGCAGTTTCACAGTAGGCAAAAGTTCACATTGCCAAACTACTTCCTATGTCCAACTGGGCTGAATTTGAAGTTAAGAATATCATGCCTTTCAGAAGACTAATCACATTTTTTCAATGCGCTTTCACTCTGAAAAGAGTAGCCCTACCAAGATTGAAATTACCAAAACTCTTACACAAGATACCATGGCTAAATTTCTATAGAAGTAACATTTTGCTTTTGTTCTTAACAAGTTCCTACATGAGAGGAGATTTTTCAACAATATCCTTCGGTGGCCTCTAAGCAACAGATCAATTTTGTCAACAGTTTTAGGATAGATAGAGGCAGGGTAGAGGAAAGAAAGGTACAAATGGCCTGACCAAAGACATAAGGGATACTGACGCACAGACACTTTTAAAGAAACAGAGTAATTAAGTAGAATGAGGGACTAAACTATAGTCACAATACAGCCAAATCTATGGTATAGCTACGCAATTTTATAACGGGATAGAATAGTATTTTCTTCTGCAATTTCCCTTAAATCTTTAAACTAGAATAACTCATTGGCTTATTTCTTCCTTTGACTGAATTACAGGAAGAAAAGAAGAACCTTAAACGATGGCACTACATAACATGGTATAATCCCAGATCCACAATTCCTACTCATTTTTGCGCATTGGATAGAGGAACATAAAATAAACTACAGTAGAATTTACATAATTTAAGGTCATAGTATAGACTCAGACATAAACCATGGATCACTGCACTTGAAGATACCCACAAGTCTGAAATGAGGGTCCTACAAGGCAGGTGCTAGGCAGTCTAGTTCCAACACCAGTATTACACAGCATGAGCTCATCTGTTCTTTCAGGTCACAAGTTAACCAATACATGATCCCCCCCCCCCCCATAAATGTGAAATGAGAATGGACATCAGAAAACAGAACTTTAAAGCACTGTATGACAAACTTTAGGATCAACATCAAAGCAATTCTATGATACTTTAAATACTATTCAAATAAATTAGTAATACTGTAGGTAATGAATATTTAAAGACCTACCTAGGCTATAAACACCATATTGTTTTCTGATGATAGAACCATATGTCTTAGCTTGTGTGTGTCTGCAGGGAAAAAACCTCACTAGTAACACACAGGCATTTTAAGGAAACAGTTTAAGATAAGCTTGGTTAAGAGTACATTGTTTTAAAACATACTAATCATTTGAAAATCTAATGACAGATCAAAATGTAAAGTAAAAGGTTCTCCATAAATAAACAAAACAATTCCCTAGTAGACATCAACCTTTAAAGTCACTTCAAAGTTTTCATCATGTTACTTGTATCTGAAAGAACCCTCGGAGAAGAAATACGTAAATGAACACTTCAAAACAATTGTTATGCATTAATTTTATTAAATTCTGACCAAAAAATCTCCATTGTGAAACATCTGCCCTTACCCGAAAATTTTACATTTTATGTTTGAAGAAACATAAAAATCTGTACAGACTGCACCATATGACAGTCATGCCTGCCTATAATTTTAAATCAACCAGAACTTTCAAATCAGGATTTAATTTAAGAAAAAAAGGTATAATCATGGTAAAATATTAGAGTACCTCTTATGTTCCAGGCTGTGAGCTAATTGCTGTGGCAGGTAAGACCTGGGAGAATGTAGCAGTCCTAGTCTACAAAATACCCCTTCCCATGTAGAAGAGGGGGAGAAGGAAAAAGAAGACAGTGGCAGTAAAGGTGACTGACAACGAGAGCTAAGCTCAAGATGCTTTTATTTTTATGTGTAAATGTCACATCTCTAGACAGCTGTAAACATAAAACAACTTAAGTGTGCCAGGTAAGAAATAAGTTACAAAGAAGTCAGCGTATTCAGTCTACCGGAGAAAGGTTGATGGAAAGGAAGACAGGGCAGATGCAAAGATAGTTATGCAACAAGACCAGAATTCTTCTTCATAGGGAGCAGATACAGTTAATGAGAAAAGTGGCTTGAGAATCTACCAATTATTCAGTAGCTATTATGATGCAATGATGACATTTCAGATTTTTAGATACAATTTAACTTTTATCTTTGTTAAATACAACCCAGCAAGGCCTAAATACAGTTTTCCCAGGTGCTTTCCATCAAAGTACACATCTCTAACCAAATACCAAGCCTTGGCTTCAGCAGGACAAATTTCAAGTGTGTCCCAATTCTCTTTTCTGGGAAGATAAGGCAGAAATGAAAGACAGCACATAAACATAAATATGAACGTTCTACTAAGGAAGCTTTCCATGCAAGTGCTTGATATGCTTAACTTGACCTTACATTCTCAATAGAGGGTGGCAAATACTCTGGAGAAATAGGAGTAGAGAAATAGTAATAAAATGACTGCAGGGCCAGAAACATACACAAACTAAAATCAAAATCAAAACTTGTATCAATAATTAAGAGTAACACCTATCTTCTTTACTGAGGACTTTCCTTGGTAGGAGATGAAAAGCTGGTCAAACTTCCTGAGAACCCATTCATCTTCATCTATTCTCCAAAAGTAATGTCCCCATTAGAGAGCAGAGCCAAATGAACTATGACCTCATCAATACCAGGCAGAGGCAGAAGGAAACAAAGCAGCGCGCTGACTCCGCTCTGACTCCTACTACTCGAGGTGGGGATGCTGAGCTTCCAGAGAGGCTAGGAAATCCCAAGATGCCCAACTCCTGCATTGAACTAGAAATTACTCCTTTCTTTTTAAACGCAGGGAAAAAAGGGAATAGGACACTATCCAGAAAGGAATGCAACTGCTGAGTCATCACTCCTCATTGGGAAACGACGGAAACGCGAACAAGCCGTTGGAAGATGAGATTCATTCATTAGACTGGGCTTCAGGTAAAGAGGCACAGCAGGACAGAAGAAAACGCGCTCAGCAGACACACATCGAAGAGCAGAGAAAGGCATCATCTTAATCCCACACCGAAGGTCTCGACACACAAACACACCGGGAACAAACACCAAAAGGTGAACACCAAAAGGGCAAGAGCAGCCGAACAACTGGCTGTCAGTTGGCGTAAGGAGCGCTCAAAGGAAACTTCGTTACTCCAGAAGGCAAAGATGCTCCGGCCGCCAGAGACGTCCTTTCGCACTTCAAAAGTAGCGGGCGCGGGGACGGCGTTTCTGACAGCGCGGGCGGGGGCACGTGGGGCAGAGAGAGCAGGGGCTTGAGTGGCGGAAGTGTCCGGCTTCCTCGCAGCTTGGCAGGGACAGGAGCGGGCAGCGACTGGTACTGGGACCCGCGGGGCAAAGCGCTCACTCCTCCCGGCTCGCGGGGGGGCCGCCGCGGTCCCACCCCCGTCCCACCCCCCGCAGGCCCGGCCCCCGGGGGCATCCTCAGCTCCCAGCCCAGCCCAGCGGCCCCCGGGCTGAGGGGGATCCGGCGCTCCCTCGGGTCTGACAGCCCCTGCTGGGCAGAAACCCCGCCTAGGGAAGGTGTGCGAAGGGGGCGCGAGAGCAAAAGGTCGCAACAAGCCCCAGAGCCGGGGAAGCGAAGGGGCTGCGCCTGGGGGAAGGGAGGGCTTCCTTTCCAAGGAAAAGGGGACAGAGGAGGAATACGCTTCGCGTCCGCGCCACCCCGACCACGGAGCCGCCGAGAGTCCAGGCTTTGGCCCGATCTCCTGCTCCCTCCCTCAGCGTCCCGCGGTGTCCGGGCCTCTCGGCGCCGGCACTCCACGTCTCGGGTACTCACAGAGTCCGGGGCTGCCCGTCGTCTTCCATCATGGTGGGTGCGACGGAGCGATCCCGGGACAAGGGGGAGGGCAGGGCTGGGGAGGGGAGGGGGTGGGGAGGAAGGGGAGGGGGGCTCCGGGCCCCGGCTGGGGACAGAGGAAAAGGCACCGAACCCGGCTCTAGGGCTCTCTCCCCACAGCCCGCTCCGGACACTGCGCTCCAACCAGGAGGAGCAGGAGGAGGAGGAGGATGAACAAAATGGCCGCCGCCACCAGCCAGGCAGGAAACGGGGCAGAGCGCAGGCGCGGCCCGCCAGGTCACCGCTCAGGCCAACCGCGACGGCCTGCAAAGGGGATAACTGAGGAGGCTAGAAAAGCGGGCCGCTGAAGAAACCCCGTGCTCGGCCACGGCCGATCACGTCGCCGCTGTGGGCCTGCCGGCCGATCGAAACCCAATCAACTCAAGAAGAGACTGAGTAAAAAGAAAACCGCCGTAAAACTGAAGTCTCCGGGAATTGTGGTCCTAGAAACGAGCGAGGGAAGTACTTCTCCAGAAGACTTCTGGGAACTGTAGTTCGAAGAAGACGGCTGGCGCCCGCACCGCACTAAAACACGAAGAAAAGACTTCTGGGTAGTGTAGTCGTACGTAAGGTCGTGCGGCGAGCAGGAAGTCGGCGGGTTGGGAGGGGGTGGGGGGAATAAAAGCGACATCAAAGGGCGGGGAAACGGCGGTGGGAAAAAGGCTGTCTGGGAAGTAAACTACAAGTCCCAGGGTGCCTCGCGCAGGGGGCTGTCCTAGGGCTGCTCCAGGCATTTTAAGGCTCTTCTGTTGGCTCTTTCTGAGCTGCTGCTCCGCCTCCGTCCCGACAGAGAGCGGTTTCTTCAACTGCGGCTTAGACCGTACTCCGGCTCCTCGTGGTGTCGGAGCCAGCAGGCCTTTCCCACCCTCCTCTATTAGTCAAAACGGCCGGCCCGCGGTCATCAACCGCCATCTCGCGCGACGGACCGGCGGGGAGCTGCGCTCTCCAGGGCCCTTGGGGGTTCGCGAGGGTTGGCCGCGTCCTTGGGGTGCGTTTTCCCGCAAACACGTATTCCTTGTAGGTAGGTTGCTAGTAGATTGCTTTCCAAGTTTCAAAGGTTTCCCCAACCGTCATCTCATCGGATAAGGGGGGGAGAAATGCAGTCCTCCATTCAGATGACTCATCTAGTCAGCGGTGATATGTCTCCCCGCC